>ML815903.1:146383-168680 GCA_009831015.1 Picea engelmannii | reverse complement strand
TAGATAATGGAGGAGAATATACCTCAAAAGAGTTTGTGAACTTCTGCAAAGATGTTGGGATCAAGAGGGAACTCACTACTCCCTATAATCCCCAACAAAACGGTGTAGCTGAACGAAAGAACAGAGACATACTGGAAGCTGTGAAGACTATGATCCATGATCAAGATCTTCCTATGTGCTTATGGGCAGAAGAAGCAATGGCAATTGTTTATGTGCATAGCCGATTGTCCCATAGTGCACTTGGGCTCAAGACACCGAAAGAGATGTTCACCAGAAAGAAGCTAGAGGTAAGCCATCTCAAAATATTTGGCTGTCCAGTGTTTATTCATATACCTAAAGAAAAGAGAAACAAGCTGGACCCTTCAAGAAAGAAGGGAATATTTGTGGGATACTATGAGATCACCAAGGCCTTCAGAATCTATATGCCAGGTCAACATCACATTGAGATCAACAGGGATGTGACCTTTGATGAAGATGCAGTGCTCAAGAAATCTAAACTATGCCAGCTTGAAGAGGTATATGAAGATGAACCTGTAATCCCTAGTAGTACAATGAGGGAGGTTCCCAGAGCTGCAGAACTAGTGAGGGAAGTCATAACTTCCCCTAATGAGAAACTTCTAGAAGACCATGATATAGTAGAAGCACAAGAACCTCCTCAGATGACGATCCTCCATAAAATAAAGCCATCTTTGGCTAGAGAGATTATTCAAGATGGAGAGAAGTATGGTGTTCCCCAAGGAACTACGAGACAGGTGAAAAGACCAAAGCCATTCTCTAGTTATATGGATTTGATGTGTGATCTACTAGAAGAGGAGCCTACCTGCTTTGAAGAAGCCATTCAGAGAAAAGAATGGGCATATGTCATGACAGAGGAATACCAATCCATAATGAAGAATGAAGTATGGGAAATAGTTCCCAGACCGAAGAATAAAGATGTGGTATCCTCTAGATGGATCTTCAAAATAAAACATGCTGCTGATGGAAGTATTGAGAAGTATAAAGCAATATTTGTCACTCGTGGCTTTTCCTAGAAGGAAGGCATTGACTATGAAGAGACATTCTCTCATGTGGCCAGATACACGTCGATCAGAACCATCATAGCTCTTGCAGCTAAGATGAAGTGGAACCTGCACCATATGGACATGAATACATGTTTCCTAAATGGTGTCATCGAAGAGGAAGTGTATACAGAGCAACCTCAAGGATTTGAGGTTGAATACATGAAGTCTCATGTCTGCAGATTGAAGAAATCCTTATACGGATTGAAGCAAGCTCCTAGAGCTTGGTATGGACATATAGACAATTTCTTGATGAGCATAGGCTTTACCAAGAGTAAAGCAGACTCAAATATCTACTTCAAAACCATGAACAATGAGCCAGTAATCTTACTGCTATATGTGGATGACTTATTCTTAACTGGAGAAGAAAATCTCATCACTAAATGTAAAAAGAGACTTGCCTCGGAATTTGAAATGAAAGACCTTGGCCTAATGCATTATTTCTTAGGTCTTGAGGTATGGCAGAGTCTTGAGAGGACCTTCCTTAACCAAGGGAAGTATACAGTCGAAATCTTGAAGAGATTCGACATGTTGGAATGCAAGCCCATGACTACACCCATGGAAGCGAAGATGAAGCTGTTGGTCGATACTTCATTAGAATTGATTCATGCCACACTGTATAGACAAATTATTGGATCACTGATGTACCTGATGAACACCAGACCAGACATTTGTTTTGCCGTGAACACCTTAATTCAGTTTCTGGTAGAACCCAGACATGTTCACCTAGTAGTTGCAAAACATGTGATGAGGTACCTTAAAGGTACAATAGATTATGGTCTCAGCTATGATGGAGACCATGATTTCACATTGAGTGGATATAGTGATGTATATTGGGCAGGAAGTGTTTCTGACAAGAAAAGCACTTCAGGATGTTGTTTCAGTTTGGGATTAGCTATGATCTCATGGTAGAGTAGGAAGCAATCGAGTATTGCTCTCAGCACAATGGAAGCAGAATACATTGCTGCATGTTCTGCCAGCTGCGAAGCTATATGGCTTTGAAAGTTGCTGACCGACCTATTTGACTTAGAGATGAGAGCAACCTTGATTCTATGTGACAACCAGAGCTGCATAAAAATGACAGAGAATCCTGTATTCCACGATAGGTCAAAGCACATAGAGATCCGTTATCATTACATCCGTGACATGGTACAGAGAGGAGCCTTAAAGCTCCAGTACATTAGCACAGATGAACAGGTTGCTGATGTGTTAACCAAGCCCCTATCTCATGTGAAGTTTGAGTACTTATGAGATAATCTTGGCATAGTCCAAAAGGACCTTCCTCGAAAGGGGGAGTAGTTGTTGTGATGAGATATTCCCTGCTTCCGACCTTGTGGTTATGACGTAAAGCAGGACGTGTACCTTGCTTTTGACTTAGTTGTTAGACGTAAAGCAAGATGATGTGTTCCTTGCTTCTGACCCAATTGTCAGATGTAAAGCAAGATGAGACGTGTACCTTGGTTCTGACCTAGTTGTCAGACATAAAGCAATATGATGTGTTCCTTGCTTTTGACCCAGTTGTCAGACGTAAAGCAAGATGAGATGTGTACCTTGCTTCTGACCTAGTTGTCAGATGTAAAGCAAGATGATGGGTTCCTTGCTTCTGACCCAGTTGTCAGATGTAAAGCAAGATGAGATGTGTTCCTTTCTTCTGACCTAGTTTTCAGACGTAAAACAAGATGAGATGTTCCTTGCTTCTGACCTAGTTGTCAGACGTAAAGCAAGATGAGATGTTCCTTTCTTCTGACCTAATTGTCAGACGTAAAGCAAGATAATATGATGAGACTAGCACTGAGCTTTTGGCTGGATAGCTGTGACGTAAAGCCAGTCTAGTATCCTGCTTTTGACCAGATGGTTGTGACGTAAAGCAGGACGAGTATCTTGCTTCCAGCTTGACTGCTGTGACGTAAAGCAAGACATTGAGATGAGACAAGTACTGAGCTTCCAACTTGACAATTGTGACGTAAATCCATTCTTGTATTGTGATGAGCCAACCTTGTGCTGTGATGATGATGATGTATCAGTTTTTATACTAATACATATTGATGCAGATGATGATGGCATTCCTTTGAGAATGACGATGTTGCCGATGAAGAAAACTTTCGATGATTTATAGATACGCCAGTCAGTGTTCCAAGATGATATTGACGATGCTGTCCTCTCACCCACTTGATGCTGTTGATGATGTTGTCCTCTCTCTCTCGCATGATGCTGCTGAAGAATACCCTTCTTGTTAAGGGGGCGTGTTGAAATAATGTAACTGCAAATAGTATTCTTATTATTATTGATATATTATTCATAGGATCAATCCCCATTATGGATTGATCATGTCGGCTATTGTAATAGGACCAAATCCCCTTTTGCAGATTGGTCAAAAGACAATTGTAATAGGCAGAATAAGAAGTCGGTCCCAATAGATATTAAAGAGACCCAGAAATATAATAAAGGTGGGTTTACCCACCTAGTTTGAGAAGTTGGCCCTGCCAGTGAAGAGACACTTCACATGTGCCAGAATTGTATAAATAAAGAGGCCAACGCCTCACTCAGACACACAACACACTTGCTCATTTTGAGAGACAAGTTTTGGATCTGCTGGTTAGAGAAGAAGGAGAGAGAGTGGCGCATATCTGGGAGAGGATCTTCTGCATTAGTTGAAGAGATCTCTTAGCATTGTATTGGCTATCTATATTAATGAAGTTTTGCTGGGTTTTCTTCCCCTAGAGGGTTTCCCAGAATAAATGCTGTGTCTCTTGTGATTGTGTATTTCTCAGTGATATTGGATTATGCTATTGTTATCTAATGAAATGCAAACATCTATAATAATGGGTTAAACATTAACAATTATATAGTTTTTTTCCTTTTGATGGATTTTGGTGTTGTAGGTGGACTAATTGCTGCTGGAATTGATGTTTTTCTTCAACCATTGTGTGCAATGTTTTGGACGATTTTCAGTGATAACACCTATATTATCATATTTTTGGCAACAGGTGATTAATATTGTTCCTATATGTAGATGACCTATTCCTCACCGATTCAGAGAGACTTATTGTTGAATGCAAGCAAACATTGACTGCCAAATTCGAGATGAAGGATCTAGGTATGATGCACTACTTCTTGGGACTATAAGTATGGCATAGGACTGGTGATATTTCCCCGAGTCAAGGAAAATATAGAATGGAGATATTGAAGAAGTTCAGTATGACATAATGCAAATCCATGCCTACACAAATGGTGATGGATTTGAAGAAAATGAATGATGTTGATTCAGTCAAAATTGATCCACACTTGTACTGACAACTGATTGGATCAATGATGTATATAGTTAATACCAGACCTGATATATTCTATGCAGTGAATGTACTTAGTCAGTTCACGAGTTAGCCAAGACAGACTCACTAGATAGCAGCGAAACATGTATTGAGATACCTACAAGGCACAGCTGGATATGGCTTGAGATATGCCTCCAGTGTAGACTTGAGTTTGCAGGGATATGCTAGTGCATATTGGGCAGGGAGCACAGTGGATCGAAAGAGAACATTCGGTTGTTGTTTTACCTTAGGGTCTGCCATGGTTTCCTAGTGCAGTAGGAAACAAAGCTATGTGGCCTTGAGTACCGCAGAAGCAGAGTATATATCCTTGAGTGTGGCAGTCTGCGAAGAAGTGTGGCTTCGAAAGATTATGAAATATTTATTTGATCATGAGATGGATCCCACCATTATTCATTGTGACAACCATAGTTGCGTGAAGCTCTCTGAGAACCCTATGTTTCATGATAGATCGAAACACATTGAGATAAAATATACTTTTATCAAAGACATGGTGCAGAGGAAACTAGTACACGTGCAGTACCTCCCTACCCATGAGAATATTGCAGATATATTCACCAAACCACTTGCCAAGACGAAGTTCAAGTACTTTTGTGAGAGACTTGGCCTGGTGGAGAATACCTCCCTAGCTGAGAGGGAGTGTTGATGATTACATCTAAGACAAATTTCAAGCAATTTTGTGAGAGACTTGTCCTGGTGGAGAATGCCTCCCTATCTGAGAGGGAGTGTTGATGATTACATCTAGATGAGACATCCTCCAGGACATAGACTGAGTGAGTTGGCCTAAGAGAGATCCCATGAGTTGGGTGTGACCATGATATGGGTGTGTAGTTCCTTTGTGTGATGGAGATGTAACATTGTGTGCCCATGTGTAGGGAATATTCCCATGATCTGGGTGTGTCATTCTCTCTGAGACGAAGATGAAACATTGTGTACCCCTGAGAAGGGAAGATTCCCATGAGATGGGTGTATCGTTTGAGATGAAACAATATGTACCCCTGTGAGGGGTGAAGGAGCACATGTGATGGGTTTATTGTTCTCCTTTGTGCATAGAGCTGGGATGATGTGATACTCTAGATGATTCTCCTGTGAGACTAAGTGAGATAGAGATCTGTTTAGTAGGATGTTCCTGTGGTTGAGCACACGTGGACGTGATCCTAGTGGCACAACACTAGTGAGTGTGTATCCCAATGATTCTCATGTGAGACACAATGAGATAGAGATCTGTTGACTTGGATATCCCTGTGGTTGAGAATGAGTGGACGTGCCCCTAGTGGATGAACACTAGTGGGTGTGTGAGATCCATTGATATATTGTCTAAGAGTTAGACTTAACTATAACCCTAATTGTGATGTAAAAGGTACAGGTTGACCCCACCATAAAGTGAAAGATAATTAATGTAAAACATAATGAATATGGTAATTATTAATTATATTTTGAGTTATTTAGGTCCACCCTGTTGTGCCAATAGAAACCACTTTTGATGTGTCCAATCTAATATAAATAAAGGTGATTTCCCCATTAAGGAAACACAACACACATGTGATTTTGGAAATTTCAGCAAGTACAAGTTCTAGGGCTGAAGTGCGCACCTCTCTTGGGCACTAGCCTTCTTGGTTTTTGAGAGCACCCTTTTGTGTGATAGGTATATGGTGCAGGAGGTCTTTCTCTTGAAGAATATAGCAAAGGATTGGTTGGGTTTTCTTCCCTTGTTGAGAAGGGTTTCCCAGGATACTTCTTGTGTACTTGTGCATGATATTTCTTCTTGTGATCTTGGTTACTGCAACAAATTGTTTATGGTGTAACTGAAATTGTCTATGATTCAAGTAAAATGCTAAAAATGGAATAAACTTCATGCTTGAGCCTAGCCTAGTGAAAAAATAAAAAACCCATACCTTTATTGTTATGTGAAGCACCTTGTTCCTTACCTAAGCATGGTTGTTGCCTCCACCTATTCCATATTCCTTTTTTTGTTGTTTCCTTCACCTGAGTCAGTACTTGGTTGACGAGAATGATGGATTGAAGAAGAGAGTTGCCAGGCCCGTGGGATTGAAGAGGCAAGTTGTCAGGCCTGTGAGAAACTCTCTCCAGGAGAGAGAATTGTTGGGAATTGAATTCCTGAAGGAGCCCAACTGCAGTTATAGTGCTCTTAGACTTCCTGTTCGTCCTGCTGCTGAATCCCTGGAAGTGAAGTGAGACAACCGAAGGACTATTGAGAAGAGAAGGGGCACACTTCCTATGGTGGGACACGCATGTGGGGAATGAGAGACTGTAGGCTGGTAGTTTGAGTTGGCTTCTGGGATGAAATCCTTCATGTTCTCTGTATTGTCTCAACCTAGCTAGGAATCCCTTTACCCGAGTGGAGTTTAGTCCCAACTCGGGGGGACCCACTATTGAGAGATTTGAGAAACATGGTCTAAGGCTTCATGGAAGGTATGCACGCAGTTGGTGGTCTTCTATAAAAATATAATTATCAATTATGTGTCCAATTACATGTTGTGTATTTGTACATGTCTTTATAATTTTGAGTATTTCCTATGTATGTTGTATGTATAGGCTTATTGTTATTTCCACATGATTCTATTCATTAACAGAATGTATCTGTCCATTTTAAATTTGTATAAATATATAAAATAGAAATGAATAATTGTTAAGTGGCATATCCCAGCGGCGTAAAGCTAGGGATGCTACAATTTGGTTTCAAAGCTTAGTAAGAGTGTGTTATGGAGTAACATGGCCTGACCTGGAAGGCTGGGGATGTTACAAATTGGTATCAGAGCCCCAGTTTCAACCATTGAGCTTGGATGGGAGCAAGTTGAGGTGCTTCACTTGCGTGGAATTGGGCAAAAGCCCCAAAATTTTATGTTGTTAAATTCATGGAAAATTTGAGGAAACTAACCAAAGTGGTGAATTTTTCGTAATTTAATACCTTTTCAGGCCAATTCATACCTTGAATGTGTTGACTTTGAAGCACAAGGCGTGCACAAGCGAATTATTTAAGTTCCAAAATCAGAGAAGATAAATATCTCTTTGTAAGAAGAAGAACGGACGAGACCCATTTGAGACAGGACTGAATCTGTCACACCCGTCGGATTTGGAAAAGGTGTATGATGGTTAACTCCTCAAGTCATTCAAACTTTGTTTCTTCATGGACGAAAAGGAGGTAAAATTACTGAAGCTCAGAAGTCCTGGAGTGAATCTATGACATAGATCACGGGGGAATAATTCTTGATCGTTGGATTTGGCGAGGGACATATTTGGGCTATCGAATATGCATGCAGGTGAGTTTGAGCCATGGATATCATGGTAGTTCAGAGGTTGGGTACTCAAGAAGGAACAAGTTCTTAAGTTGCCTGGAAGAAAATCTCTCGAATTCCACAGCTCTAGAGTAAATTAGGACCGTCCCTTTTCTGGGATGCGTGACTACATATTATCAAATATTCGACGTTCAGGAGATTTGTGGTGTAGTGTGGAGAAGTCTCCCGAAGCCCCAAAGTTTCGAAGATCTGGAGAACACTGTTCGGGAGTTCGGGAGTTCGACGTTTGGGTGTTTTGATGTGTTCTGGTGTGAAATCCTCTAAACTCCCAAAGCACTGGAGTGACGTAGCATGATGATGTCACCTAGGGGATGTGGGTCTGTTTGAAAATTTGGCATTCAGGAGAGTTGTTGTGTTATGATGAGAATTTCTCTGAAGCTCGAAGCTCTAGAGCGTGGAAGTAGTAAATCTCCAGACAGAAAGGGTTCGAGAGTTCACCAGTTTGGCGTTCGAAATAAATGATGTATGGTGTAGGAAGAACCTTTGAAGCCCAAACTCCCAGAGCCCCAGAGTATCGAAGCTCCAAATAAGCACCTTTAAATTAAGCGCTTGGTCACAACCCATGGTCCATGAGATTGGGGGATGAAGGAAAAGGGTTAGTGCCTGAAAATTGTTTTTAAAGATAGAAAAAGGGCTTAGAGAAGGAGCTTGTGGGGTTTTTGGTTTGTATGGAACTGCATTGGAGGAAAACTACAGGAGCCTATAAAATTAAAGAGAGGATTCAACATGAGTCCAAGACCTAACTTGGCTCTGAAGAAGAAGAACAATTGTACAAGGATTGGCCTCATAGAAAATACAATTTGTTTTTAAAATATCCATAACTATATTCTCAAGAATTATAATTGAGTAAGGGAGAAGTCATTCGAAAGGTATTGAACAATAGAATATAACTGTTCACCCACAAAATTGAGTTAAACTGTCAATTTTTTAGGAAATCTAAAGAAAGAAGTCTGGTGTATTATTGAACCAGAATGGTTCATAATTTCATGAAATTGTTGAATCAATTAACCTAACGGATTCTGTTCGCTACACATTTTTGCAGAGAGATGGAAGATACACAGGGGGATTACATCTAGGAAGGTGAGATTGGAGGGATGGATGTCCATATGGGTATTGAATATGCAAACTCAATTGGATATGGAGAAGGAAAGGAAGAAAGCTTGAACTTGGTAGAGACAATTAAAAATTTGAAAAAGGATGTCCAAATCCATCAAGCTAATAATGAAAGGCTTATGAAATCCAAGGAGCAGTAGGAGGAATTCAACATGAATTTAATGCAAATCTTGAATATAATAGAAAATAAATTGGATAAGGAGAGTGGCTCAAGCAAATAAGGAAGTCACAGTTTTCATGATGAGAAAATAAGAACAAGGAGTGTTAATAGACATCACCATCACTACACAAGACATTCCAATAGGAGAACACCAAGTAGCTCAAGTTCATCCCTTGTTAGGAAGAATACGAAGAGGACTAGGATGGATGAGCTACAGAGAGAAATGAACAAAATCAATCCTCCTACATTTGACGATGAGCACAAGCAATATGAAGATGAAAAGACATGGCTACTGGGCATGATAAATTATTTTCAATTACATAATTATTCTTCATATGCAGAAGGAAGAATTTTTATCTACTAGATCAAAGGAAAAGTATCCATGTGGTGGGATCAGTTTGTGCAGGTGCAACACATTAAGGAGAAAAATGTTGCTTGGAAGGAATTCAAGAAATATTTTGAAAACAAATACTTGACTAAGAGGTACTATGACAAGAAAATGAAAGAGTTCTTGAAACTCAAGCTTAGGAGTATGGCCATTGATTAATTTGAAATAAGTTTTTTGGAGTTGTTAAATTATGTTTCGTTCATCAGGGATGAGACTATTAATATTCAGAGGTATTGGAGTGGGCTGCCACCATTCATGACTGTCTAATTGGGATGGTTTGGTTGGACCGACACCATGCTATCCTAGACTGTCATAAAAAGGCATTTACTTTCCTAGATGGGGAAAGTAACCTAAGGACAGTACAAGGAATTCCCAGGGCGATAACTATCAGAGAAAGCTTAGAAATGCAGCTAAAGAAAAGTTACAGGAAAGGATGTCAATTATTTGCAGCTCATATGGAAGAGACATATAAAGATAAGGTGTCAAATATTGAAGATCATGCAGTCTTAAAATAATTTGAGGATGTATTTATAGAAATACCAACATTACCCTCTAAAAGAGACATTGATTTCTCCATAAATTTGATGCCTGGAGCAACTCTAGTATCCAAGACTCTCTACAGGATGAGTACACCAGAACTGAAGGAGTTGCAAATGTATCTTGAAGAGATTCTGAAGAAGGGGTATATACGCCCAAGTGTGTCATATTGGGGTGCCCTGATTTTTTTTGTGAAGAAGAAGGATGGAAATTTGAAACTATGCATGGACTTCAAACAATTGAACAAGGTAATTGTGAATAATAAGTATCCTTTGTCAAGGATCAATGACCTCTTTGATCAGATGAAGAATGAAAAAATATTCTCGAAGGTTGATCTCAGGTTAGGTTATCATCAGGTAAGAATTAAATAAGAAGACATCAACAAGACTGCTTTTCAAACAAGGTATGGCCATTATGAATTCACAGTGGTGCCATTTGGGCTATCAAATGCACTGGATTTTTTTATGTGTTTAATGAATGGCATTTTCAGAGAATACCTGGATAAGTTTGTCATTGTCTTCTTAGATGACATTATTATATATTCCAAGTCGAAGGAAGAGCATGAACAACACTTGAGGTTGGTACTACATGTATTAAGGGAGCATCAGATGTATGCCAAATTGAGCAAATGCTCATTTTATCAGAAGAAAATCCATTATCTGGGACATATCATCTCAGAACAAGGGATACCAGTGGATCCAGAAAATAATGAGGCCATTAGAGGATGGTCAACACCAATAATGTCATAGAAGTCAAATCATTCATGGGCCTTGCAGGATACTACAAAAGATTTATTGAAAGATTCTCAAGGATTGCACACCCGATCAATTTCTTGCAAAAGAAGGGAGTGAAGTTTCAATGGATAGTGGAATGTGAAAAGAGTTTCCAACACTTGAAGAATCTATTAACTAGTGCTCCAATACTAAGGATTGTTGATCCAAATGAAGACTTAATTGTATGTACAGACGCATGTAAAGAAGGACTTGGTGGAGTCCTCGGTCAGAATGGATATGTTATATGTTATGAATCAAGGAAGTTTAAGGAGCATGAAAGGATCTATGATACTCATGCTTTAGAGTTGGAATCCATAGTGCATGCCTCGAAGATGTGGAGACACTACCTCATGGGGAAAAGGTTTGAATTAAGGACACACCATAGTGGTATGAAATACTTATTTTTACAGCCAACTCTAAATGCCATAAAAAATTAGATGGTTAGAATTTCTTAGTGAATATGACTTTGATATAAATCATATCAAAGGGAAAGAGAACAAGGTAGATGATGCACTTAGAATAAGGGTGCATGAGCTACATCATACAACCATTAGAATGTACCAATCCTATTTGAAGGACACAATTGATCCGAAATTGGATTTAGAAGCCTGACAGGGCATGAAAAATGCTCAAAAATGAAAGTGCTCAGAATCCGACGAAACCAACACCATTGCGTCTGTCTCGTCTTCCTGATTCCGGTGGTATATTTACTTTGTCAAACGGAGTCCGTATGAAGAAGATATCACATTTTGTCCGCCAAGCCAAACAGGCAAAATTTTTGGATGCTGACTGTACCTGTCCGTACAGGACACGTGTCAGTCCGTACAAGACACGTGGCAGGTCCATACGATGACACATGACAGGTCCGTACAGGACACGTGGCAGCCTCCGACAGTGACATGTGTCAGGCAGTTTTGGCGTTTTGGGCGTACGGTTGGACCAATCCCGAGGTGACACGTGTCACCACTGGAAGGGTGACACGTGGCATGGGATGATGTCAGCATCGTACGACAAGTGACGTGGCAGGCTGACTGGGCAGATGTACGATGGATGACGTGGCAGATGACAGAGCGCACAGTGGCTTAACACGTGGCAGATGACATGACAGGCACGTGGGCCAATCCGAGTTTGACGCGTGTCAGTTTTTCGTTGGTTGGCAAGGTGCCACATGGCCCAGTCACGGGCTGCCACGTGGCACCTCATTATTGGTTATTGGATTATGGGGTTAATATAAAAATTTTGGTGAGTCACCGGGGGTCGAACCCGTGACCACCCGATGGGCGAAAGAACCGGCAAAGCCATGCTAGCCAACTCTCCGTCGAATGTTTCTTATTATACCAATGGGAAATATTACATTTAAGTTTGAATAGTGTTTCAAATGGGCAGAAAAAGGGCCGGGGCTAGCCCCATCCCTCCGCGCCAACACACATAACCATACATATGACCGTTATGCGCGGGGGTTTTGTTTATGGTTTGGGCGGTTTAGCCCACGACTATATGCGCACGTTATATGACCAGGTGTTAATGCTTTTTGGGGCCAGCGCTTAGCCCTTTGGGCTAGCACTTGGCCGTATTAATATGCATGTGACCACTTAAAGGGGTGCGCGCTAGGCCAAAGAGGGCTAGCGCCCATTTTAACTACAATATGGTTATAAAGTGGTTTTTCAACCAATTTTGCGTTTTAATTAATGTTTAAACTCATTTTTAATGTAATTGGGGGTTATTGGGCTTTTTTAGAGCTTAATTTTTGGGAGGAAGTTGGGGATGAGCAACCAACTTTCCCACTATTTAACCAAGGCCATTTTGAGGCCAAGGGGACAACTTTTGGGGCATTCAGAGCAGAATGATGCTGAGGAAAAGCCAAGTCAAAGCCAGTTTGAGGCAGAGGAGCTGTTGAGGAGGAGATGCTGTCGGACCATTTCTGAGAGCTTGGGACGTCCGTTTTGTGTGCCGTTCATTGTGCACGGTTCTAGAGATCTGGGAGAACATGACCAGATCAGTCTTGAAGCCATTCGGCATTGTAATGATGTACCATTGAGCTTTCGAACAGAAATAAAGAAGCCTCCCCCACAGAGAAAAGGCCCGGAGACGTAGGCAAAGTTGTGCTGAACTCCGTTATCAACCTGTGTATTATGGTTTGTTGTTTTTCATTGCATTTCAGATCTGCAAATATGTTAATGGCTGTATAATTCCTTTTCTTTTCTCGTTCTTCCGCTAAATTTTTCAATGGTTAATTAATGCATGCAAATAAAAACTCAACCATAAGTCATTCGAAAAATCCTGACGGATCAACAATCTTGGAGGCTATGAAATCATATTTACATTACATGGAAATGGTAACAAAATTACAGCAAGGTATTTTGCAGCAGAAACTTGAAGATTACAAGCAGGGAGAGGACAAAGTTCTCATGTACAAAGGCTGAATTTATGTGCAAAATTCCTCATAATTGAAGAATCTTATATTGAAAGAAATGCATAATGTACCTTATGTTGCGCACCCAGGGTATCAGAAAATTATTGCACCTATCAAGAGACAATATTATTGGCCAGGTATGAAGCGGGAAGTTGCAAAGTTTATTGCCAAATGTTTAGAGTGTCAAAGGGAAAGGTTGAGCATAGCCACCCGACTGGGTTAATACAGGGTTAATGTTAGGATTTTTAGACACTTAGGAGTTAGTTAAGATCTACTTGGTCTAATGTGTCTTTAGGTAAAAGTGTGTTTCTTTAGTATGCATTAGTATGCATTTGTAGTTAGGAAACATGACGGTCACGATATGTTCCTGACATAGAGTGATCTTGCGGTTCATACTCTCCTCGATCTTAACAACCATTGATTTGTGGATTAACACTTAATTGGTCCATGATCTCTATTTAAAGAGCATGGAGGGTCATTTGCCAATGATCGATTTTGAGAAACTCTCTTGTAAAATATCTTTGTAATCTTTTTCTTTTGCATTAATAAACTACTCCAAGTGGTCGCGTTGGCTAGGGCCGTGGATGTTTCCCCGTAGGGGTTTTACCACGTGAAAAAATCGGTGTGTTGATATTTGATCTATTTATGTGAGTGGTTACTGAAGGTGTTCGTCCTCTATTGGAATACCTGTGTTGTCGAACATGGTATCAGATGTTGTTTGAAGATCCGCTCCTGTTGTAGATCGAGATCGTGAAGCCAAGTTTCACCATCTCCAATTTATGTCATTTTCATACATTTATGGGCTAAGAGGACTGTTCCATTGTGTCCAGAGCACCTGTTTCATTCAGTAACACTTTTCATTTCACTCGAAAAGGTTTCTGTTTGCCCAAGATACGACCATTACAGTCAGATTCAGAGATATAAATCTTGAATACGCAGTTTCTAAATTTTTGCAGAGTAGTATTTTGGTTTTATTTTGGTTTTGTATTATTTATTTATGGGTTGCTACTATTTTAGATCTGCATATTCTATTTTCCCTATGCCCTATGCGATCTCGGAAAATCAGAAACATATAGGAAAATGTGCATCTTCTAGGTAAGCTAACCGAGATCTAATCCTTGTTGTCATCAAGAAACAATTTTTTTTTCTTTTGTGAAAAAAGTTTTTTTTTAGCACGCTCTCCAAGGCCGTCAACAACAACAACAACGAAAATCCTCCTTCTAAACATTACAATATGTTTTGCTAGATCATTTGGTTAAAAGTTGCCTTATTAAGTAAGAGGTCTTGAGTTCAAGTCTTTTTTTTTGTTACTTTTTTTGAAAAAGTTCATGCTAAAATTGTAAAGTGTATTTCACTTCAAGTATAAAATTGAATCACTCTAAGTAGCTTTAATATTTTATTTTAGAGTTATTTATTTTGCATGAAGTTTTTCTGTTATAAAGTAACCTCATTGTAATAGTGATCACCACTTCTCTTTATAAAAGTGGGTCGCTTCATAAAGCAACTTACACTATCACATGGTCATTTGGTTAACGTTTATGTCTTTTTTTAAAAGGACATAAATCTCACATCCGAAGTCCATTTTCAGTGTCGTTTTTTTTAAAACCGCATAAATTTTCGAGCTCTTTCCATTCAGATAATCAATTTCAATTTTTAAATATGTATTATCTGCATATTTAATATGGCTTCTACAAGTAATCTCTTACTTACCAGCACCAACTACTTCCAATGGAAATCCCATATGGAGGATTTATTAAGAAGTAAAGACTTGTACCAGATTACCTTGGGAAAGGAGACAACACCCAATGATGCTGATAAGAAATTCAAATGGGATAATATGAATGAAGAAGCACGCAAATTAATTAGAATGTCCATCTCTCCTGATTTAAGGTTCCACCTTCAATCAATTGATAAACACAAATAAGCTTGGGAAAAGATTGAATCTGTGTTTGGTAAACACAATATTATTCAAGCACAACAGTTAGAAAATCAAGTACTAAATTTAAGTCCAAGTGATTTTTCTTTCATTGAAGACTATCTATCTAAGTTTAAAACACTCAGAATTTTATGTGAAGAATGTAAGATAAAGATAGACGAAGATCGTTGCATCTATCTTATTCTTTCTAAGCTAGGTACTGCATATTTTGTGTTTGCATCTACCTTTTATGCCATGCAAGAGGCTCTAGGGGAAGCTTATCAAAAACCCATTCTTGAGAACTTTTTTGATGCCTTGATTATAGAGAAATATAAGCTAGTACAACTTGGAGTGATCAGCACTGCAAGTACCTCCAACAAAGCCTTAGTTGTCCATCAGAAAGATAAACCCAAGAATCCCAAGAAGCAACATCCTCGCCACAACAACATGCAATATAAGGGTCCCAAACCCATTCAGACAAATTTTTCTCCTAATGGAGACAAAGGAGAAAAATATAAAAATAAGAAGACTAACAAACATTGCAACTTTTGTGATAAAGATGGTCATGATGAGTCCAAATGTTTCAAGAAGATGGCATCTTTAGAAGCAACGATGAAGAAGCACAACATCAATATTGATTCTACTACTTCTTCTTCTTCTCTTGGACTTCTGCTTCTGGTTTATCCTTCAATACACCTTCTACATCTACTTCTGATAAGTGGCTTATTGATTCTGGAGAATCTTATCATATGGCTAAGGATAGAGACATATTTTCTACTCTAAATGAATGTAACACCAAGAAAATATTTGTTGGTGATGATAGATCTCTTGGTGTTGAAGGATCTGGAACAATTCAACTAGAAAATGGTCATTTCAATGATGTATTATGTTTTCCAAGTCTTTCTTGTAACCTTCTATCAGTATATCAAATCACTCATTCAGGTGAAGGTAAAACCGTAAAGTTTTCACCTCACCAAGTTGTAATCAAGGATCTAAAAGATCCTAAGCATGTTCTTGCAACTGGAATTGTTGATGATATTACCAGGTTGTACAAGTTTGACAACTTTGGGTCATTATCTTTTTCATCAATTTTTGTTGCTCATAGTGATGACTTGAGCAAACTTTGGCATGAGCGGTTTGGTTATCTAAATTATCGCTCATTGAATCAACTATGTAATCAATATATGGTGATTGGTCTTCCTCTTGTTTCATCTAGAGATGGTGTTTGTGTCGGTTGTGTTCTCGACAAACATCATGAGGACAGTTTTGAAAAACGTGCCTCTTGGCATGCCTCGGGTCCTTTGCAGCTTGTTCAGAGTGATTTGTGTGGTTCGCTTTCTTCTCCTTATTTTTCTGGGTGCAATTATTTCTTAACTTTCATTGATGACTTTTCCAAACGTACTTGGGTTTACTTCCTAAAACTTAAGAGTGAAGTTTTTGACAAGTTTTTGGCCTACAAGGCCCTTGTAGAAAAGCAATCTGGACATCAAATTCAAAGGTTAATAACAGATAATGGAGGCAAATACGTGAACAATAATTTTACAAGTTACTTCACTACACAGGGAATCCAAATGCAACACACTGTTCCATATGCACCACAACAAAATGGTGTTGTTGAGATAAAGAACTGCACATTAAAAGAAATGGCTAATTGTATGATCCAATCTAAGGGATTAAGTCTAAAGTATTGGGTGGAAACCATCAACTATGCAAATTACATAGTAAATCTCACTCCCACAAAGGCTCTTAAAAATATAACACCGGAAGAATCTTGGTCTAAAATTAAACCCGATGTAAGTCACTTCCGTGTATTTGGCAGTATAGCATGGGCTCACATTCATGATGAGAAAAGGAAAGCATTGCAGCCTAAAAGTTAGAAGTGTATATTTGTTGGTTATTCTGAAGATGTCAAAGGTTATAGAGTTCTTCAAAAATATTGTAATGAAATTATTATTAGAAGAGATATTGAATTTTATGAAAATCTCTTGGCCTGCGAGCCTAATTCAACATCTGTACCTTCTTTGGCTTGCGAGCCTAATTCAGTGGTTGTGCCTTCTTCGGCCCGTGAGCCATCTTCGACATTTGTGCCTTATTCTGTTATGGTTTCTTCTTCAGATGATGACAGCGAGGATGAAAATCCACCTCCACCTTCTCACCTTCCTCCAGATGAGTCCTTTGAACTTGAACCAGTACCAGGTCCACCGCTTCCTAGATGGGTCCATTCAATACGAGAAGCAACTGGTGATCTTATCGATGATCCTTCAGATCAATGTCGGAAACATTCCTAGTTCCAGTGAGCCTCTTCTCTTTTGGCTCAAGTTTCAGAAACTCATGATCCAGAGACAGTTGTAGAAGCTTCAGGTCATCCAGATTGGGATACAACAACGAATGAAGAGTATTGTTTTTTAATGGAAAATGATACTTGGGATCTTATACCTCTTCCAAAAGGAAGAAAAATCGTCAGATGTAAATGGGTCTACAAAACTAAGTATGATTCAACTAGAAGTGTTGAAAGACATAAGGCTCGGTTAGTTGCCAAAGGATTTTCCCAAGTTGAAGGAATTGACTATAATGAAACCTTTTCCCTGTAGCCAAAATGAATTCCATCTGCCTTGTTCTTTCCCTTGCTGCCTCACGTAAATGGGAGGTCCATCAGATGGATGTTAAATATGCCTTCTTGCAAGGAGATCTGCAAGAAGAAATCCACATGGAACATCCTCCTGTCTATGTTCAGAATGACTCTAGCCTTGTTTGTCGCCTTAAAAAATCTCTTTATGGTCTCAAGAAAGCTCCCCGAGCTTGGTATGCCAAAATGGACAAATTTCTTATTGCCTATGTATTATCTAGATTCCATTCTGATCCTAATGTCTATACCAAGAAAGTAGGAAGCCATATCATAAACCTTGTCCTTTATGTTGATGACCTTATCCTTACTAGTAGTGACTCAAAACTTTTAAACCATGAGAAAACCAACCTTAAGAAGAACTTTGAAATGACAGACTTAGGCTTTCTGCACTATTTCCTTGGCCTCCAAGTTTTGCAAACCAATGCAATTTTTTTTTTCCTAGTCTAAGTATGCTTGTGACCTTCTTCTTCGCTTTCACATGGACGATTGTAAACCAACCCCTTCTCTCTTCCAATCTGGAGTCAAGCTCACTGCCACTTTTACTTCTCCCAAAGTTGATGCCACCCTGTACCGTCAGTTAGTTGGTAGCCTCTTATACTTGACTCATACTCATCCTGATCTTTCCTTTGTTGTTGGTCTTGTTGCCCAGTATATGAAAACACCCCATGAAAGCCATTGGAAAGCAACTAAAAGGATACTTCTTTATGTCTGTGGTACAATTCAGTTTGGGATACATTACAGTTCCGGGGGGGCTCCTTTATTGGTTGGTTTCACTAATTCAGATTGGGTCGATGACCTTTATGATCGAAAGTCTACTGCAGGTTATGTTTTCAGCCTTGGTTTAGGACCTGTCACTTGGGCCTATAAGAAACAACAGGCTATTGCACTTTCTTCAGCAGAAGCAGAGTATCGAGCAACAATAAATGCAAGTCATGAAGCCTTGTGGATTCAACAGATCCTTTCATAGTCTGGATTCCAACAGCAGCACCCGACCAGTCGTTGGTGCAACAATCAGAGTTCCATCAAGCTCGTCAAAGACCCAATTCAACATCATCTTAGAAAACACATCAAGCTACAGATGCACATCATCAGAAATCTGATTCATGATCAATTTATTGAAGTGCTATTTTTCCCTACAAAAGATCAAGTTGCAGACATTTTCACAAAGTCTCTTACAGAAGCGAAGTTTTCCAAAGTTCGATCTATGTTAGGAGTTCAGGAAGTTGTCATTAAAGGGGGATAGGCTCTAATGCCACCTTCCTTCTCCTATTGTGTCACCATTGTAAATCCTTGAATCCTATCCCAAGTTGTTCTTAAGGGGGGATGTTAGGATATTTAGACACTTAGGAGTTAGTTAAGATCTACTTGGTCTAATGTGTCGTTAGGTAAAAGTGTGTTTCTTAGTATGCATTAGTATGCATTTGTAGTTAGGAAATCCGACGGTCATGATATGTTCCCGACATAGAGTGATTCGATGGTTCATACTCTCCTCGATCTTAACGACCATTGATCCATGGCTTAACACCCGATTGGTCCATGATCTCTATTTAAAGAGCATGGAGAGTCATTTTCTGATGATCGATTGTGAGAAACTCTCTTGTAAAATAACTTTGTAATCTTTTTCTTTTGCATTAATAAACTGCTCCAAGTGGCGCGTTGGCTGGGGCCGTGGATGTTTCCCCGTAGGGGTTTTACCACGTGAAAACATTGGTGTGTTGATCTTTGATCTAGTTATCTGAGTGGTTACTGAAGGTGTTCGTCCTCTGTTGGAATACCTGTGTTGTCGAAAACTTGAAGGACATAATCTTGGAGGCTATAAAATCATATTTACATTACATGGAAATGGTAACAAAGTTACAACAAGGTATTTTGTAGCAGAAACTTGAAGATTACAAGCTGGGAGAGGACGAAGTTCTCATGTACATAGGCTGAATTTATGTGCCAAATTCCTCATAATTGAAGAATCTTATATTGAAAGAAATGCATAATGTACCTTATGATGCACACCCAGGGTATTAGAAAATTATTGCACCTGTCAAGAGCCAATATTATTGGCCAGGTATGAAGCGGGAAGTTGCAGAGTTTATTGCCAAATATTTAGAGTGTCAAAGAGAAAGGCTGAGAATAGGCACCCAAATGGGTTAATACAACCCTTACCCATTCCTGAGTGGAAATGGGAAGTTATGACAATGGATTTCATCACCAAGCTACCCAAAAAAAACAAGCAGCATGATTCTATCATGGTAGTAGTAGACAAGCTTACCAAAGATTCCCATTTCATTCCAGTGAAGCTCACTCACAAGGAAACTAATGTTGTTGATATTTCTATGAAGGAAATTGCTCAATTTCATGGTATACCCAGGACAATTGTGTTTGACAGAGATCCAAAGTTTACATTGAAATGTTGGAAATGATTATTTAAAGGATTTGGAACAAATTTGAATTTCAACACAACTTATCATCCATAATTTGATGGGAAAACAAAGAGGGTGAATGAAGTGATCAAGGATATGTTGAGGATGTATGTGATGGATAAACCATCAAAATGGGAAGACTACCTATACTTGGTAGAGTTTTCTTATAATAATGGGTACCAAGCATCTCTAAACATGAGCCCATTTGAGGCACTTTATGGAAGAAGGTGCAACACACCTATAAGCTAGGACAACCTGGAAGATAGAGAAGTAGTTGGGCCAGAACTATTCAGAGAAATGGAAGAGCAGGTGTTGAAAATAAAACAGAATTTAAAGGATGCTCAAGACAAGAAGAAAATATATGCAAACAAGGGCAGAACTCATAGGGATTTTAAAGTGGGTGATCAAGTATTTTTAAAAGTGAATACCAACAAAAGTTCCCTCAAGTTGGGAAATTGTTCAAAGTTGGCATTTCGTTATTTTGGGTCATTTGAAATCCTAGAGAGGATTGGGCCTGTGGCATATATGCTTGCATTTCCTGCATCCATGTCTATTCATAATGTATTCTATGTATCATTGCTAAAAAAGTATATACCTAATGTTAATCATGTTATTGATTGGAATGTGATTCAGGTGGAGAAAGAAGGTGCTTTTCAGGTGCATCCGATGTGCATTCTGGACCGGAAGATCAAACAACTATGGAATCTATCCATAGAGCTATTAAAGGTCCAATGGACCTGGTACGGTCCTAAGGATTCAACTTGGGAGTATGAGGATGCTATGCAGGAAGAATACCCACATTTTTTTTAGGGTTTTTGAAATTTTGGTTGTATATGTATATATAATGCATTGATGATAGTGTATAAAATAAGGGGAGGGGGACGTAACACCCCAAGACCTAGTCTCAGTTGTAAATTTGAATATGTTTTATAGGCTGGTGAGTCAGGTTATTATAAGTCATGAGGCTTATGTGTTGATTAGGACGGAGAGCCTAGATGCTAAATGGCTAGTGAGCCTATTTTTGTATATGTAAACACTCATATCATTAATATAATACATCGTTGCATGTATATCGACCACAATAAAATTGTATGGGGGAATGAAATCCAGTATGAAGGGAAAGGGAGGGGATGAGAGCCATGAAGGGGGCTAAGATATAGGTCTTATTGCCAAAGGAATATTATAATATTATTCCTAAAGATTATGGTGAGGATAATTATTTTATCCTAAGTTCTTATGGGAAGGTGAATGAATCCCAAGTGGAGAGAAAACGAGCTCCTAGAGAGCCATGTGTCATCCAAGGTGCATGCACATATATGTGGGGAAATTAATATGTCTTTAGATCTTTTCCTCACGCACTCAACCATTCTTTCCATCGTTGAACCTCGACATCATTCACGTACCTTTGGAACCTACACACACTGATGTAGCTACCTTATACTTCCTATTATTAGTATTAAACTGTATCCCTCCTGGGAGGCACAACACACCTGTACCTACCTGAGTCAGTGTTGTACCTTTATGTTATGAGCCACACCTATACCAATCTCGAAGGTTGTTTCTTTTGACCATCACTCGTACCTTTCCTGCTATGTGCAACGCCCTGTTCCTTACCCGAGTGTGGTTTCTGCCACCACCTGTTCCATATTTTGTTTTTTGTTGCTTCCTTCACCTGAGATGATACTTGGTTGACTAGAGTGTTGGATTGAAGAAGTGGGTTTTCAGGCCTGTGGGATTGAAGAGGAAGGTTGTCAAGCCTGTGAGCAACTCTCTCCAGGTGAGAGAATTGTTGGGAATTTAATTCCTAAAGGAGGCCAACTGCAATTACAGTGCTCTGAGACTTCATGTATGGCCTATTGCTAAATCCTTGAAAGGGAAGTGGGGAAGCCGAAGGAATATTGAGAAAATAAGGGGCACACTTTCTAGGGTGGGATAGGCATGTGGGGAATGAGAGACTATAGGATGGTAGTTTGAGTTGGATCCTGGGATGAAATCCTTCCTGTTTTTTGTATTGTCTCATCCTAACTAGGAATCCCTTTACCTGGGTGGAGTTTAGTCCCAGCTCGAGGGTGACCCACTGCTAAGAGCTTTGAGTAGCGTGGTCTAAGTTTGGGAGGTTCATGGAAGGTCTGCACGCAGTTGGTTGTCTTCTATAAAAATAAAAGTATCAATTATGTGTCCAATTTCATGTTGTGTATTTGTACATGTCTTTATAATTATGAGTATTTCTTGTGTATGTTGTATGTATAAGCTTACT
>ML815903.1:126014-137399 GCA_009831015.1 Picea engelmannii | reverse complement strand
TATATATATATATATATATATATATATATATATATATAATTATATATATATAAATATATATATAATTATATATATAAATGAAGAAATTAAGTTAATAGGGTAGGAAAATGAAATTGGAGTAGCAAAATTTTACAACAACCATATGGCAATGG
This sequence comes from Picea engelmannii, assembly GCA_009831015.1. Taxonomy (NCBI): domain Eukaryota; kingdom Viridiplantae; phylum Streptophyta; class Pinopsida; order Pinales; family Pinaceae; genus Picea; species Picea engelmannii. Next base: position 137,247 of record ML815903.1, on the reverse strand, counting down.
AAATATATTTATAGTAAAATAAAATAATTTAATTAGACATTCAATCTAGAATGTGAATTAGAATAAACTAGAAAAAATTAAAAATATAAATTTATTTAGTTATCAAAATTTTATTTTTATGAAATATATAAAATCATAAAATTAAATATACAACTTAACTAATAAAACTTATTTTAATTTAGACAAATTAATTGAAATAAAAAATATAAACTTGTTCAATTGATTGAAGCTGTTTTTTATTAAATATATAAAATAAATATACAAAACTATTAAAAAACCAAAAATATTTTATAATAAACAATTTAGCTAAATAAATCTTATCTTTAGAAAATATATAAAATATTAGTCAATATTATCTTCATCCATGTTGCAATGCATTAAATAGTTATTATTAACAAATATCATGTTTACACAAAGATTTCATCACTTTGCACATTGTTTTAATACTTTAGTGTTTTAATTTTTCTTATCATGAAGAACAAAATGGTTTTACTTTAATATGAACTAAGTGAAAAAGTAAGCATGGATACAAAACATGCACACTTATAGGTAGTCAAAATTTAGAGCTAGATTGCAATCTAGCTATTTAATATTGTGTTGGGAATTGTAATTGGGTGGGTAGAAGGTAATGGTGGTCTCTCATGATGCATTAGTGACAATGTAAACATGGAAAAACAACAATATGTTAACTTTGAGGGATAATTCAAGGTATGTTCACAATGAATTTGAATATGGTGTAAAAAGATGAAATGGAGGAAATTGAAATAACTTTTGGAATATATGATTATATTTATAGAATTTTTGTATGAGTATGTGAAATTTGAGGTTTTTCTAAAATTGTTATGGTATTTTTCCTATAAAATATAATGGATATGTTCTTGTTCGTGTAGGTGGTGAGTATAAGAATTATGGAATTTTCTTTAAAAAATGTATAATTCTAAAGAACTCAATCTTCTAATTATTTTTTTCAAAAAATATAATACTAATGTTATTTATTTTTTTAAATTATGAAAGTCATTTTATCCCTAAAGTTATAAAATTACAAGGTCATGGGTCAATGTAGGGTTTGAAGGTGTTAACATAATCAAACAATTTTTATTTTATTTTTTAGAGTGCATATCTCTGTCTATGCTACTCTATACTATTGCAACTTATAAAAGAAAATCAGTAATGCAATCATTATAGAAAATAAAAAAGACATATGTGTTTGAATATTTCTATATATGTAAAGAAAAAAGTAAGTTAAAAGCAATAAACTATGTGTATGTACACGTGCTTATTTCTTTGTCTGTGCAGAATTTACATAGTCGAATCTATATGTATGTGTAGTTTCATTTGCAATGCATTTGTGTAGTATATAAAAACCGAGGTTTTGATATTTTTGTAGCCCAAACCACCAAGTTTGTCATTTTGAACTTAAATTTGAAGCAACCATGTCAACAAACACATGGTTTAGAATTCTCAATCACAACAATAAAAAATTGAATTTAAATAACACACATGCATTATAAGAATGTGTGTGCATTATAAAGTGTGTCTTCCTAGAACGTGAACAATAAAAATTCATAAGTTCATACTATTCTTTCCCCTTTGCCCAATTCCCATGGTATTGTAGAAAATATCCCTTTATGCCTAGTGCCTATGATTTTTTTATTCATGGAAATCAAGCCTAACAAGCTTTGTTTAGGGCATAAGGCCCTTACATTCCTCCCCCAACCATGGTAGGGGTATTCAGACCCATTCTTCTCGTGAAAATCATTTTCATAATGCCCATATTTGCAGTCATAGGCCTTGTTCATGGCCATTGAGCACAATAAATATTTCATTAGGCCTAAGGCCCTTGTTTTCTTCCTCTAGCTACATTATAGGACTTGACTCCTATATACATCCTAGAAAAATTCATAATGGTTCCCATGTCTCACTAGAAGGCCAAAGTTCCCTTCAAAAGTATCAATTTGGTTGTTTGAGTCCTCATTCAAGGCCTATAAGCTCAAGATGCTTTATTTTGGACCTAAGTTCTTTATTTTCCTCCCCTATCAATGGTATAGGACCCGAGACCCATTTTTATTATGAAAAACATACTAATGGTTCCAAAGATCCCCTACAAAGGTATTATGTGGTTGTTTGACGACTACTACATGAAGTTTTATCTTAAGAAGAATCAAATAGTTCCTTAGCACCTTATGTTCCTTCCCTATCTATGTTTAATGCCCCAAGTGCATTACATGGTGCAAAAAACTTTCTATTGGAACTGAGTCCCAATCCATGGGCCTCAAGATGAAAACATGGTGCTAAAAACCTACAAATGCACCCATACCCCACTTAGAGGCTAAATTCCTCTAGGAAATGATTTGTGTGGTGATTTGAGGCCTTGTCCATGGCCATAAAGCTCGAAAAATATTTTTTTAGGGCCTAAGGCCCTTGTTTTACTCCCCTGGCCATGGTAGGGAACTTGAGTCACATTCTTATTGTGAAAAAAATACTAATGGTGCACATATTCCCAATAGGAGGTTAATCTAAGAGAGGTCATTTTTGGTGGTTTGAGGCATCACCGAGGATATCCTTCACCTCTAACTGGGGATATATAACACACCCGACCCCCTAAACACCATTAGGGAAATGGGATATATATTTCTTAGTTATTTCCTCTAAATCACTTTTCTTATGAGTAAATCCAAGTCCAATTATGAGCTCAAATCTAAATATTCTCTTGAGTATCTTTCCAATGACTATAATTATGCCAAAATCCAAGCTCAGGTTATAAATATATGGCCTCTTAAATTTTATAGGTTTTCTTCCCACCAAAACCTCCTCGTGTCCATGTGGCACCCACATGGATTCTTATCACACGTGCCAACTGATGTGGCACAACTTGGTTACTGACATGTCAAGACACATAATCTATGATGTGGCATGCCAATAAACAATGGACAGACCTTCCACACCAACAAGTGGAACCTATGCACAAAACCAAATGAAGATCCAGAAATCTGAAAATACAGATTTCCTTATAAATCCCCATGAGAAATCTTATAGATTATGGATATTTGGATTTCTGAGCCTTTCACACTCACCCTGGAACCATGAGACGAAACCCTTCCTCATCTAAAAATATAGACATCTAGATTTTTTTCTAGTTCAACATCAACATTCTTCTAGATTCTAGATATCCGGATGCAGAATCCCCAACTGGGAACCTTGACACATCTAAAAATATAAGATCCAAAAAAAATCAAAATTCCCTTTTAATTCAAAATCTAGATCTAGATATCCATCTAGAATGACTTCAACACATGGCTTGATGTGGTCTAACACAAGGGTTGACAGGGTACATTAATGAGGCACCGACATGTGACCAATGATGTCATGACATAACTCTGTGTTGGAACCATGAGACATCCAAAAATATGGGATCTAGGATTTCTTATAATTCAAATTAACGGAAAATTTGAATCTCTAGATACTGACATCACTACATCATCCTATCCATCAACATAATCATGCCCCAAAACCTTGACCCATCCGAGAATCTAGGAAAATCTTGATGCAACATTACTAAAAAGTCTAGATATCCAGATTTTTAAATATGACATCACTAATGACACATGACATGAAACCATGCATGACACGTGGACCAAAAAGGTTTGTACACGTGGTTTTTGATGTCACCAGGACCCTCGCCAAGGAGCCCATTTTTCTAGAACATGGTGTTATAACTTCCACCTATCCTAATTTATGGGATTCAAGATTCCTTATAATTTGAATTAATGAAAAATCCATATTTTTGGATTTTCAGATATGACGTCACCAATGACAAGTGGCCAAATGTTTTCAAGACATGTGGACCCCCAAGATCTACAGGGAAGCCTCCTGACACATAATCGTTCCTTGGAACCTAGACCTGTCTAGATATCCGAGATTCAAATTCTCTTGTAGAGGCATTATTTTGAAAATATAGATCCATATCCATATATGGAACTTGCAGCTAGACGATGATCAAGCATCTATTATCCTCATGATCAAATGAATGAGATTAAAAATGGTCTCAAAGGTGCATGGCCATTAATTATTTCCTTCCAACCCACAACAATCTCATGTAGACACTTGTCACTCTCTCATGGCTCTCTGACCACCTCCTAGCATGACACATCACCCTTGATGTCACCCATGTTATCACACTAAGTTGCCTTGGGTCTTTAGCCTTTAGTTTCATCTTTTCCTAAGCCTTTAGATTTTAATTTTTTGATTTATCCTTTTAAAAGTGTGTTTGTTTAGGCCCCCTTGATAAATAAAGTGTTGAGTCATGACTTATGTTTTGATCCTCATACAAATTTTGGACTTAGGACCATTTTGTTCATGACTTATCTTTAATTCCCTTCATGATTTGTCACTAGGATCGACTCACCCCACGAACAACTTGATTTGACATGCCATTTTCCCCACTCATGCCCTCGTAGCCCTGCCTTGATGTCCTTTTGATTACTTTCCAATTATATTTTGAAATGAAGAGTTGCCAACTCATTAGGAGTTTCTGTAGAGCACTTCCTATCCATCATTTTCTACCATGATTTATGATTACAACGCTGATTTCATCTCTTCCTTGTTTTTAGCACCAGGGGTGGTTAAAATATTCTTTCAAGATCTCATATTTATGAGCTCTAATAACGATTTTTGAATTTATATAAAAAAAAAAAACTCAAATTGTTGCACTGCGCAAATTACCACTTCCGACCAGTTGGCAACAGTGCTACTAGATCCGATGCTGAGGTGGATTCAGAGGCCGCATTGCTCGTGACTTCTTCCTGAGATCTTGTTGAGGCCTCAAAATGAATTTATTCCATAGGTATTCTGTGTTTTCATCCTCTGCACATCAATTTCAAGGAGAATTAGTGCTCATAATTTTGGTTATCGGGCCTGCATAGTTGGAGGAGATCTTTCCTCACGCCATTCTATCAGGTTCTTCCCTCCTTTCAAACCTATAGATCCCATTACCTGTCTATCGAGTTTGATATATATGCTCGTAATTACCACTGAGCTCACAGTATCCAAACATATCCTATCCTCTGCATGCACGATGTGCTACCTAGAGATGCTACTTAAGCTACATTGTTTCTTCCCTACCTCCTTTAACGATTGAGTTGGGTAATTTTAACCCAGTTTCCAAGACTATTACAGGGTATCCTTTCATTATATTTTTCTCAGTGTTTCGTATCTGCACATATTCAGGGAGAGATTTCTATAGCCATTTCTAGCTAGCTAGAAACATGTCTGGTTTAAGGGAAATTCTTGTAAAGGGGCAACCTTGTCCATTTGAGCTTTGACTTTTTAATCCTCCTGGTTATCACCACTCCATATCCCTAAAATATCTTATCCTAAACTATGGAGACTCCTTAGATGAAGAAGTCACACAAGGGAGGTAAGGTGGTTAGAACTGAGCCTGTAGACATGCATCTATTCGAGGCAGAGCCCGTGGCCAAAGAATTTTTTCAAAGGGTGGGATGCCTCTCTTTCTGCTAAAATATGCAAAGAGGTCATCTTGAGGTAGCAAGGAATTTTTCCTTACATTTTGATGGCCTGAAGACCAAGGTAGGGAACCTAGAATTTGAGGTGTCTCAGAACTCTATTTCAGCTACTACATGAATCCCTATCATAGGTGAGAAATGGTTTAAAGCCATGGCCTTATATGCAGCCTATGCCAAAGATTTCATTAGCCTGAACATCAAGCTGATAATATGACTAAAGGTGTGCCAAGGAATCATTTGATTGAGCAGTTTGACAGGATATTGAGGATCATTCAGAGGTACTTTACATGTGAAGGGAGGTTGAATACACTATACCAGTACCATATAAGGATTATGCTGCATTGTACTGGAAAAATTGAAATGAATATTCCCTACTATTTTCTAAGGAGCATAGGAAAGATGTTAGACAGTGTTCAATCCAAGTCTAAGGCTGTGGATACTAGCATCTTTCACTCTGGATTAATTAGAATGTTGGTTTTTGAAGAGCTGGGTAAGAAGGATATCTCATGGGAACATTTCATTATTGCTTCTCACTTTAAGTTTGATATAGTAGCTACTCTTCAGTCGTAGATAGCAAACCCTTTACCATCCACCAGTGTTGCTAAAGCAGGTACTAGCAAGAAGAGAAAGAGCATAGTTCATGTTCAATATCAAGAGGCCATCAAGGAGGTTGCAGGAACTAAGGAGGAGGCTTGTCATTCTCCACATAGAGATCTTTCACCCCCTCTTAGAACACCTTTCTTCTACTAAAACTACAACAAAGAAAGGGAAGAAGTAGAAGAACACCTTTCTTCTACTAAAACTACAACAAAGAAAGGGAAGAAGCTACACTTCTCCTCATCTCCTTCAATAGACAACATCAAGGTCAGGAAGCCTTTCATAAGAGAATCAACTCCTAAAGAGGATGTTGCAGAACAATCCCTACCAAAAGTCTCTATCCTATAGAAGAAGAAAGATAAGGGCCAAGGCATTGGAAATCCTATGGATAAGAAAGAAGAAATCCATGTACAGAAGAAGAAAGATAAAGGCAAAGGCATCAAGAAGCCTGATGAGATGGACAAAGTAATCCCTATGTAGCAGGAAGAGGAAACCAAGAAAAATCCTGTTGAGACTGTTCACATCACTGCTCCACCTGGAAGTCGGACATTCAAAAGACTAATCAGTCAACTCAGGGATGCTAGGAAGGAGGTGGCTCATTTGAAAGAAGATGCCATGTCTGGCAGAGTTAAGATGAAAGAACTCATGGATGGCTACAACCACACTCTTGAAATAACAAGGTTTGCAGCAAGAAAGGACCAACCTCTCCATAGCTAGCTCAAAAAACTTTATAGGCAGAACATAGACTTTCAGTCTCAGAACAGAAGGCTCAAAGCAAAGTTGCAACATTTCCAAGATGAAATGGCTCAAAGGAACTTGCAACTATTGGTTGAAGCTACTAGTGAAAAGGAGAAACCAACAGCCAAGGAGAGCATAGCTCTAGTGAAGAAGCCTACCACTGCTAAAGGGAAGAAGCCTGTTGTGCCAAAGGGAAGTCCTCCTTCTATGAGAAGGAGTGTTAGGTTAATGAAGTAACTGGTGAAAGGTGAGCTCCATTTATGAAGATGACCCCTTTTTGCAAAGATAAGCAATTGAGGAAACACTACATCTGCTACCTATATAGGCTATACAAACTTCTAGTACTTACTATTCAGAGTTTTGGGTTTTCACAAAGAATTAATCCCTTCAACAGTAGTAGCACAGACATTATGTAGCGTTGTGGCACTACAGAATAGTATATTTTGATGTTCCACCAGTATGCTACCTATAACACTGCTGAATCACCTAAGACTAATGGCGCTGCAAATACCCGAGGTTTCTACCGATTCTGCACAGGTTCAAGTGAAGGTGTTGTGAATTGTGATGGTGCTACCGAAAGTTTGACAAGATACGTAGACGGGCGCTACCGAAAGTTTGACAGGATATATAGGAGGGCACTACCGAAATTCTAGCAGAAACCAAATTCTACACAGAGACACACCAGGATGGTGCTACCAAAATTCACTACCGAAATTTTGGCAGAGACTGAATTTTTTCACAGAAGACGGGAAGGCTTGGCGCTACCTTTTCTACTTGCCTATTTTTGAGGTTTCTCTATAGTTTAACATTAAATTTGGTAAAGGCACTACAAAGTGCACTACTCAGAGCGCTACCTGTTATAGCAAGATTTTCCTCACCATTGTTATCTTGCACAGAGGGCCTTTTTCCATTTCCCTATGTAGACTTATCATCCCTTTTTGATGAATCCAGAGCTAAAATTATACATATTTCCACATATACGCGCCCTATTAGATATACAGCAAGTGTACATGCAGGTTGCTCCACTATAGCCGCGTACATCGAGATTTGTGCCAAAAAATACAAAAATGGAGTTGGGTTTCCATGTCACGACAAGAGATCTCTGATCCTTGGCCTTCCATATACTGGAAACATTTCGACTCGGCCCTTTAGTTGTATTTTGAAGGCTATAAGAGGACAATTTAGATCTATGGAAAAGAGGATAAAGCATTCAACTTTGAGAGAAAAGTTACTCTAGAGAAATTACTTCTTATTGAGTCTGCATCCCTTTGTCCCTCAAGTCTTAACACAGTGTTCAACCCCCAAGATCTTTCCCTATTGTTGAGAGAACCTTATTGTCTCTCTCCTTTGAGCTTGCATTTGGTGGATGATTGAAGTGGTGGAGGCCCAGTTGGAAGGAACTTGGTTTCTTGGTTTTGAACTGTGCTGACACAGAAGTTTGTAATGTTGACACTTCTGTTGATCAATTATTAATAGAAATACTGCTTTCCCGTCCTATTGGTATCATACAAATATATGATTATTATTCATGGTCATGTTTGTAATGTTTATTAATGGATTATGCTATCTAATTTGCTAACCCCTTTACATCATCAATATATACTTTCTTTGCTTGTTTGTTGAGAACTTATTGCAGGTATAAAGATTTGGGTTAGAGTGCTCAATGGTGGAACATCATCAAACGTTGGATCGAGGTAGGATCGAGGTAGGCCTCTTTCTTATCTTGCACATTAGTTTATATAACATACAATGGAATTGAGTTGATTTCTGCAGCCATACCTATCTGTTGTGGTTTACCCTTAGCCATAGAGGGTTTTTCCCTCGTAACACTACCAAATGATGCTACTAATAGATACCAAGAATCAAGGAGAGTCGAGCTAGCATATTTAGGAATAGCTGATGATGGGGAGAATTGCAGAGACAATAACTGTCAATGTGATAACATCCACATGCCCCTGAAGGACACTTGGCAAGAAAGGATTTGCACACCAAAGGGGAATCAATTCATTTCAAAGATTGGTTGGATCAGTGACCAACATTTTCCCATTTATATCATAAGTTGTTAGTTAAGTTGTTAGATGAAATAACTTCTTAGAGATTTTCATGGGAGGAAGGCTAGCTCGCACCCCCAGCTGTTGCCTCCTTTTTTGTTATAAATAGATATATGAAATGCTTTAGTAGTATCGAATGGTTGTGTTAGGCTCCCTGATACTGTAATATTTTGATGAAGTTACTGTGAACTAGTTATGTACTTGATTTGAGACATCTTGGTTAATAGAAATCGGCTTCTTATTCCAACTTATTTGCTTCTGATGCTAAAGTGTTCATGCTTTGAGTGATTCACATGAATTATTGTGGTGATATTATGATGTATGTTTGATTATAATATTATTATGATGTTTCTTTAGTGTCCTTAAACTTTGAACTCAAGAAGATCTTGTGTTAAGAGTTTTTCTTTCTTAGGTTGTCTACAGACCTGATGTTTACAACAACCTCTACATTCCTCTCACTAAAGTCTTCCCTCTGTTCACATTTACTCCCACTTACTGATTGAAGTTAGCCAAGACCTTGATTGCTCGTGCATGCTATGCTTATTGTCTAAGTTGGAACATTATCATCTTGAGTCTTATCCATTTGAAAAAAACTCTTTTACATTTACATATAACTTGATGGGTACTGGGCTTGCCTTCCATGTAATCTGAAGGTGATTCCTAGTGCTAACATTATTGGTGCCATTGTCAGAGAACGATTTGAAGACATTTCCCTGGGATTGAATGACAAAGCTTATGTTGGACACACCTACCACACTTAGAGGGGGGGGGGGTGAATGAGTGTGGGGATATTTTTCCTAAAACTTCCCTCTTACACAAAAAATCCTTAGTTAACATTCAACATTTTCTCATTACTCATTGCTGTCATTTATAATCAGTTAGATGTGAATACATATCAATAACATATCATCAAAAAATCATCTCCACAAGGAACACAAAGAACACAAGATGTATGAACAATTTTTCTTTTTATTATGGACTTCAATCCGAGAGTTTTTCAGAAACAACTAAATAGAGTACAACTCTACAAGATCACCGGTTCTATATGCAAGACTCAACTTACATTCTCAGCACCAACTGAGATGAGGCAACAATCCTCAACAGATATCAATCTGTCAACATAAACAAGTGCATCAAACCATGTACCAAGTATATACCAATCATGTGTCAAATACTCACCAAAAATGACTCATCAATATGTGCCAACATCATCAACTATACACCTCATGTATGTGCCAACCTATCAACTGCTTGTCTCAACCATGACTAGTTTTGGATTAGTCAACAACCCCAACTTGAAATAATCATAACTTTGTACCTGTAATGAATAAAGATTTGAAACTGATACATAATTTTCTTCAATGTGTTTTATGAAATTCCTCCAGGTGGCACTACTTGGAACCTCTCAGAAAAGGAGTTATAGAAAAAATGACATACCTTGCTGAATTCTAGCTTATTCTAGAGAGCGACCTTGTAGAGCGTGCCCCACACAAAATATTTGATGAATCGATATGAAATTGTCACACAACATACTACAGATTGTACGCTAACCAACACATTTGGTCTCACTAAATTTGGATCGGTTATGAAGAAGTTATGATGTTTTTACCCGAAACACTTGTTTTTGACTAGTTTCAGGACTAGCCACAAACCCTATTTTCCATGGAGTGTAACTCCCAAAATACAATGACCCACAAGCTTAATTTTTTACCACAAATACTTGGGTATGTTTTCTCAATGGAATAGAAATTTGAGGTCTGACTCATTATATAAAAAAATTTATAGCGAAAATGGTGAGATGGCCTGTAAATAACATACCTTAGAAAACATCATCAAAAGAATTTATCCTCCCTTCAATTTCGGCCCTCTTTTCTTCACCTTCCTTCTGAAATTTGGCTTGGATATCCTTGGTTACCTCAGTCACCTATATATCTTCAATATGATCAAGTTTTCCACACCAAAAATTCTCAATAAGCTCTCACAAGAAGCTCTCCATCAATACTCCAAAAGATATTCTCACAAGAAGCTCTCCATCAATACTCCAAAAGATATTCTCACAAGAAGCTCTCCATTGATCCATAAAAAGGATGATCTACAAGAGACCATTGCTATCTTATTTATACTTTCATCCTCTATGTCACTTAACCCATTTTTAGGTCACTTAACCCATTTCTAGGTCACATAACCTATTTTCCTTATTTTAGGGTTAACCACTTTCCATAAATAGAAATTTCTCCAATATTTTATTATTTAAATATTCCTTCTTGATTTTCTCATCTTACTTTATCATTTCTTGATTTTTTCACTTCTCTTTATTATTTAAAT
>ML815903.1:72048-116028 GCA_009831015.1 Picea engelmannii | reverse complement strand
TTGAATTATCATATATAGATTTGCTGCATAATAGGTTTCCCTTTTGCACGAATTTATAATCAGAAAATTGTTATGATTTCTTTTATGTCTTGTTTGTCCTGTAACCTACTTCAGGAAGCATCATAGCTGATCCTTTGCGAGAATCTCAAGGGCTAAATGGTGTGAATTTCTTCCTCCAACCAGCTTACGAAGCAATCATACATAGGACAGACTTGGAGCATTTCCAGGTCAATTAGTATTTAGTTTACTGCTTTTATTAAGTAGTTTAATATAGATATAATTTTGATTTGTTTTAATTTCAGTTAGTTTGCTTTCTTATTCATAAATCATAAAATAAAAAAAGAGTTACCTTCGCTGTCTTGGGACAGCAAGCAAATTAGTTTCATAGGTTTATTCAAATCTGTAGATTGTATGTAATGTATATTTGTGAATAAACTGTAATTAACTTGATAATTAGATAGTTGATTTGAGTTGTTATAAGAATAGTTAGTAGTTTGTAGATAGAATAGTTAGCATAGTTTATAGTTTAGTATATTAGTTCCTTTATTTGTTTTATTAGTTTCTAGTTTCCTCTATTTTAGTTTGATTTTCTTTTATTTAGTTAGTTAGTTTGTCTTAGTTTGTTTTATTAGTTTCTAGTTTCCTTAGTTTAGATCACTTAGCTCAGATCAACTTTCCTCTTTGGTTTTCTTACGAGACCTTAGAGCGGCCAACGGAGACGTTAAACTCGTCAGGGTGGTCCATACCAAACGGCTTGGGTTATTTAGACAACCCTGGACCGGTTCCACTCTCCCAGTTGACGGACGGTCAGTTTCGCCCGTCAACAAACTCCGATAGGTGAAGTTGTGAGATAGTTTTACAAGTCACCCGGGTTAGTGTTAGGGTAAGTTGTTTTAAACCGTAGTTAAATAATGTCGGGGTTTCATGACTCAACATTCACTCTTCCAAGAGACTATACCTTCGTAGCCCCGAGTCACGAAATCACGATATTAATTAAACATTGATTAATTAAACACTTAATCTGGATCACATTTTTGCTTAACTAGATCGTGTCATCGCGATCTCAGGTTTTAGGGGCTCGAAGGATAGGAGTGAAATCTCCCGATACAGCGAACACCGAAAAGGGTGATTAAAGTTTAAAGAAAACCTAATTAAAGAAGCTAAGCCAGATTAATCAGTGCATTAATACAAATATTAACACGCATCGTCTACAGGTTAAATTTAAATGTTTTTGCGCTAACCTATGTCACGACCTGTCAAAATTTATGGCATTTATTTGAAATAAGGTGAATTTATAGGTAAATATATTGTTTTTATTGCTAAATCTTTCTCAAAAAATGATTTGACTATTCTGTTCATAAGGACGCCGGGGTTTTAAATGGTCGAGATATAGAGTTGTTTCTCTCATTGTTTCAAATTTCATTTCTATCTTGCGCAAAGAAGATTTTCTCACCAGGCTAATTTCTGCATGTATACACATTTTTACTACAGGAGAGCTAAGTCAGAGTCCTCTATCATGGCTCCATGAAAAGCATCCAAGGCGATTGCTGAGAATTCAGGGAAGGGCTCAGATAATGTTTTCGATACTTCACCCCAAAGTATTGATTCTGTCAGAGCCTGGTCATAAGTGTCTGAGGTTATTCAATCCAAATTGGTGAACTATTTAGATGATTCCAACGATAATGAGAAGGACGATTTGGCCACCAAACACAAAATCGTCATTCAAGCAGAGATGCATAAGAGAGCAGCCAGGCCATGACTCCTTCCCTACTATGATATGATCCAATGGGCATTAGATCATGTGGAAATCCTGACCAGAACTATTATCAGTGAGCAGAAGGTGACCATTGGGACCTTCAGACCAGAACATTTGTAGGCGATGTACCAATTGTCACCCACACCAAACTTCTCACACAATGCCGAGTTTCTAGAAGGTTTTAAGCAGAAAGAATGCAAGCAATAAGGAAGAAACTTATCTGATCTAATCAAGGATTAGGTCTTGCACCCTGCAAAGTTCAGGGTGGACGGTAACAAAGTTTATTCAATCTCTTCCTTGAAATCGCAATTCAAATATATAGCAATGATGACCTGTAGGTTGTATGGGAAGGAGGACACCACACATTGTTTTCTCTCGTGGGTGCCTCTCATTCATACAGTCGCTGAAGGTTGTTACTTCGACTAGGCCAAATTGTTGTCAGACAGTTTAACCAGCCAGATTACTGAATATCGGATGCAGAGGGTGAATGGAAAGGCCACTTCATTTTTTATGTCCGCCTACATCATGGATGTTGTTTGTTTCATGACGCCTTTCCCTCTAATGAGATGGAGTTGGAATCCATCTGAGGCTGAGCCTATCCATGTCTACCACTCAAAACTTTGGGAAGATAAGGCCACATAATTCATATATGAAATTTTCAATTGGGTAATGATACCAATGCATGTCTCCATCTTCGGCAACCCACCGCCCAGGATTTTAGATAGCATCGCCACCAACTTGAGAAACGTGGTTGAATGGTACGTAGAGGCAGAATTTCCATACATAAGGGTTTTCGACACCTCTATTGCCCCCTATGCTCTACCATTATTCATACCGGATAGACTGGTTTGTCGTGAAATTGCTAGGCAAACTGTGATTGGCGGCATATGCAAAGAGATTAAAGGATTTTTGAAGAAGGTATGGCCGCCCTTCCCCATTCATTTGAATACTTATTTTTTATTAGATTTCGGACACGCAAAAGCCGAGGCAGTGGCTTTGGAAGATATTAAATTGGTCCACATTGAGTTCAAGAAGCACGACCCACACAGGATCGTGGGTAATCACATGGAGAGTTGTGGCCTTAAAAGGTATGAACATGAGCATTCACCTCATGACGACATCTTCCGAGGGGTGATATCCTATGCCAAGGTCCTAATTCAGATTCAAACCCTGTCGCCCGAGGAGATGCTTGATTTCTTCAAATTTCAGGAACACCGACGGAGCTGCCTTCCCCCAGTCTTATAGGGTAAGAACTCGCCGACTGCAGATGTATAGAAAATGGAAGCCAAGGGCTCCAAATATTCAGGACCTGACCAAGAGGAACACCAGGAAAAGAAGAAGAAAACTGGGGGCTTGAAATAGGAAGCTGAGATCCCCAATCCTCCAAGCAAGCTAGCCTTAGTTGTTACCCCGGGGAAATCATCCAAGCAGATTGGTAGCCCTATCGTTTCTGTTACTCCCCTACATTTCACAAAGGGGATCCCAGACATAGGATGGATTTTAGATGAAGAAATAACGCCCATAACTGTGGAAGAGTTGTCTCCGAATGAATTTTTCTTCGATAAGAAGAGAAAGGTCGTTGTGAAACAAAAACTTTATCAAGAAGCAGGCACGACAACCAAGAAATTTAAAATCCTTGCCGATGGGAGAGCCATGAAAAAAGAGGAATTTTCAACTCAGATAGCAGGGACGTTGGGGGATTTTTCTACAGCCAACCAACATTCTATTGAGTCCCTAAAAGAATAGTTGAAGCGGAAAAACCGCTTGATCAAAACTCTAGAGGATAAGATGGCTACAATAGAAGCAACCACCAGAGATCAGGCACACACAGGTATAGAGCTAGCTAGGGCAACCGATCAAAAGGAAATCGAGTGGCTCAAATCCGATCTCGAACAGACACAGAAGATGGCTCAGACCAGCCAATCACAGATAAGCCAGTAAGGAGAATTGATAGGGCAGTTACAATCCAAATTAAATTTCGCTGAAGGCTAGATGATAGATATCGAGATATTCCAATCCCAAGCCATAGAAATCTGAAAAAGAGTGTCGGCAGCTCATCAATATTTACTTGCTAAAGTGGAAACTATTCAAAACCATTTCCAACTCATTGATCAAGTACTGGAAAACATCTCCTTCAGAGAAAAAGAAGCTGGGGTGGCTCGGGTCGCTTTCCAAGAGGCTATTATAGCCACGAAAAAAAAGGAAAAGGGCAGTTGTTCCAAGCTTTCCATCCCAGAGCAGACCCGAGGTAACATCTTGTTGAAGGCATGGGAGTGTAACATATCAGAAGGCAGACAACGAGATAAAGAGGTAAGAAACTCTTGTGAAGAAACTTTCGGCTTCATAGATGGGAGTTCGTTGGATCTCGATAGTGAAAACAACATTGAGACACTGGGCCAAATTAATATAGCCAAGCACCTGCTCAATATCAAGGAGAATGAGGAAAGAGAGTTGGCTGAAATATCACAGATAACCCAGATGGATATAATCCAAGTAGATAAATGGCTAATAAAACCAAGTGTACATTTATGTTCTATCAACACCGAAGATCGATAGGTAGAAGGAAAGTTGCCACAATTAGTGAAGGATTATTACACTTTTGAGGCAGATAATCAAACAAAACCTTCTAGGTTGATAGCCTAGTTGGTGGAGAGGTGCATCACTTGCACTGAGCATGCGAAGGGGAAGGTTTCTGGTATCAAATAATGACAAGTGTCTACCTATTCTTCCCATTTTTATCCTTGACTCACTTTTAGATGCCTAGACACTGTACTTTCTAAGCCTTAAGTACAGACTCTGGAACAATATCTTTCTGGCGCCGTTGCCGGGGACAAAGTTACGAAACCTTTTCCTTGGGAAGAACGACATTTTTGCAAGTTTCACCCTTTGATAGTGAACAAAGAGTGAACACCCTCTAAAGGATTTTATTATCTTTCACTTGGCGACTCCACATTTAAATAAGCTAGCATCTGGTCAAAGGAACACCAGACAAAATCCGGATGGTAAACAGACCACGCCTATTTCCGATCCCGAAAAAATACTGAAAACAAGAGGTTCCCTTAAGCCAACTACTGCAGTCTACCAGCTTAAGTACCACAACCCAATACCAAGAGTTCTTTTGAACCTTCAACTTCACACAATCCCCTCCCTGAAACCATCAGCCCAACTTTAAATCTCTCTGAGGTTAAAAGTGAAATCCATCAGACAACCTCTGGCATACACAAAGGTAAAAACCCCACATTGAATTTATCAGAGATCGATATCCCGCCGACTCTTCAGTTATATTTCGCGACCTCACCAAGTCTCGAAGAGTATACTATATACTCAGATTCCACACCCGCGTGTTCCCCTGATCACATCTCTTGCAAATCCGAGGAGCCAAGTCCTCGTGTCTCTTTTCACCCGTCTTCATTTTTCTCGTCTCTCGAAGAAGCTAGAAGTTTGCTTTTAGTCTTCTAGAACCCTCTATATAACACACTTTTTTCCTATCCACTAGTACTGATGGAGACCGTCGAAGGAGGAGGTGGAGGGGTTTTAGGAGGGGGAGGTGGAGTGGCTCCAGGAGGAGGAGTGGGGGGCCAAGGGACACCCCGCCTCCCAGAGTTTTCGCTAAAGTAGATATGAGATATGCGCCTTTGGTCCTGCCCGTCCCTCTCCACGACCTTCCTGAAAATTACATAAAAAAATTACCTAAATTTACAGGGGAAGGGGACTTGACCGCAGCCGAACATATAAACTTCTTTGATTAGTTCGCCGATATCCTAGGTCTCGAACATGAAGACGTATATTCGAGGTTGTTTGTTTAGACTTTCGAAGGACAGGTACGAACCTTGTTTCGAAGTCTACCCGCAAGATCGATATTATCCTATGATGCCCTAGAAGACTCCTTTCTTAGACAATGGGGCGAAAGGAAAGACCATTTGTATTATTTGACAGAGTTTGACACTTTAAAGAAAAAGACTTCGGAGACTGTTATGGAATTCATTCAAAGATTTAACAAGTTATATAATAAGATCCCGGTCGAAGTTAAACCATCTCAACCTACAGCCAAGGTAACCTTTGCGGGAGCCTTCGAACCCGATTTCGCACTTCTTTTGAGAGAAAGGTGTTGTTGGGAAAAATACCCTACGGACTAGCAAACTAGGGTCAGAATTGCATGTAGATTTTGACCGTAAATAAATTACTTTTTAACCTACCACCCAAAACTTAAACCCCTCTTTCACAATACATGCATGGAAAAGATCTACTACCCTTGTTACTGACGTTTGGTGTAGATCCTCCGTTGCGCTTTTGTCTGCTTGCTGGCGCTGCTCCTTCCAAAGATAATCTGCAATCAAAACAAACAACAATGCATGCACGCTAATTTTCTACTTGAGGGTTAGAAATTAGGCATAAATTAACCAAACCATAGATAACTCATGCATTGGGATGGGAAAAGTATTCTTTTATTATTTGAAAAATGAATCAACTTACAATCAAAGTCGAGATCGGCCACCGCTCCTTGATCCTGATCCTGGGCTCCCCTTCATTTGTCCTCCAACTGCTTTATGTTAAATCTCCTTTGGCACGAGGAAAGGCTAAAGGGTTGGGACAATGGATTCGACAAATGGGCAGAGTTTCTTTGCTATATTCTTCCTCCTTCCAAATGGTACCCCTACCCCTTCTTTTATAGGCTAGAAGGAGCTAGGGTTTTGGATGAACTCTCGACCATGCATGGCCAGGAGTTTCAGTTAACTGACCCATAGATTTTTGTTCCATCAGAAACTTTCCTTTTTTTGTGCTTTGTTAGGTACACGCAGGCTGTAGTGGGCCTGCCAGCATGTACACGTGTGCAGTAATGGGTTAGGGCACGTGGGCCTTGACACAAGAGGATTTTCAAAGAGGTTGTTCAGTAGATGTTTTGGCAATGAATGGATATGAATTGGCCTGATGCCAGGTAAGCATGTATGGTGCAATTTAGGGTTATAACAGATGCCCCCTAATGTGTGAGGTCAAAAGAGCATCTGATGGCTTAAATACATTACCAATCTTTTACCAATCTGTACTGATATGTTGAATGAGTGAGCCCAAGAATTAGGAACCAGGCGATGTCGTCTACAAAATAACAAATGTCTCACCGAGGCGGGCATACCCATGCTCGGGATAAAATAGAACCATGGCTACCAATCAAATACATTGTAGATCCATGTCAAATAACTATAAAGAGTAGCTGCGAATAATACACAATGGAGCTACATCTCGAAATCATAAGGATATACATATAGAGTATCCATCTCCCAGAAGCTGATTCGGCCTGATGGCTGTACTTCAGAGCTCGAGCAACAACTTCAAAATCTTCTAAAACTCGGGTATGAGTGTACGACTGCACTACCCAGAGGTATTCGACGGCTCGTCGGTTATGGACTTGATAATCTTGATGATTGGACTGAAGGCTTCAGTGATTTCGAACAAGGACTTGATTGGACGTTGAGGATGGCCGGTTATGCGGACAAGAGACATATTGTAGAGGGGATGACTCAGGCTTAGTGACAAACTTCCCTTGGATAATAGCACGACAAGTGATAAGACGCAGGCAACATATATGTTAATCATAAGTCTACGAAGCAGGAGGCAACGCAAACTCTCCATATGTTTGGAAGAGTAACCAAATGGTGGAGGACACAACTCTATATAGAGAGAAAAATCTTCCTAAGGTCATACTACATCCCATAGTCTGATGATCAAACGGATAGATGTGATTTATCCAAGGGCGACTCATTATGCTGCCAATAAAGAAAATACCTTTCCCATCCTCTTTTTGGGGTATATTTGTTTTTTTTGTTCTTTTTGATAATTTTTGAAAAAGAATAAAGGAATATTACGTTACAATGGAGGAACGAGTACTGCAAACATACAATCTCGAGGCACAAGGACAAGACTGATGTTCTGGTAAAATGATACTCGGGAAAAATCCTCCAGCGGCCAAAGGTGTTAAGACGCAGAAGCAAACTGTTACAAGGCTGGTAGGTAAGGTATGCAAATGCGGTTGATAGAACACACAATGGTAACGTCCTTCGATGTAATTTTAACGAGCCCAGAGAAAGTAAGCTCGGTGGTTTTTCATGTTTAGAGAGTCTGAAAAAGCATAAAAGGAGACTCTAGTGGGGTACCTTTTTCGACAATAGTCTAGTCGGTTGGAAAAAGGGATAAACTAGCACCGATTAGACGTCAATTCAAAACCATTTTAACGAGTGTGACAAGGACAAGATCACTCGTCTATTTTTTCACTTTTAAGGAGTCTGAAAAAAGCTTAACTATGGACTCCGTCAGGAATATTCTTCTGGACCAATTTAACGAGTGTGAAAGAATAAGGTCACTCGACGATCTTTTCAATTTTAGGGAGTCTGAAAAGAGCTTAACTATGGACTCCGTGGGGGTTTCTTTTTCGTAAATTTAGTCCCTCAGGCCCGAAAAAGGAATAAAATTATACCTGAGAGTAATCTTCTAAAGAATGGGAATTCGATAGAGTATACCTTTGTTCGTACAGTTGATCGTCCAGACCAAAAGAAGGGTAAACTACCACCGGACAGACATGGCTTCAAATTTCAGTTTAACGAGCGTGAAAGACCACAAGATTGCTCGACAATATTTTCAGTTTTAGAGGGTCTAAAAAGGGCTTAAAAGAAGACCCGTTATTGTTTGGGAGTCCTGAGGGTGAGACAAGGAGTGAAAAAGACTCATGCAAATGAGGCTCAAACTCATATTCAAGAAATACTATACGGACTCCCGAGCCTATAGTAGTTTTAGAAACGGCATGGACACCATAATGCAACCAGGACCTACCTAGGGCATCCATGTTCTGGTAAGCTCTACCACCAAGTTGTGACACTCCTAGAGCAGATATGACGGTTCCGTGTCACAACTTGATGGGATCGGTCCTATAGCATAAGAAAAAGGCAACGAGATGCAAAAGTTGGGGTGATATCCTAACCTATATGCCCAAGTTGATTTTTGAATTTTTTTTTTTATGGATCGTCAATATTTTTTCGAAACTCAAAAAAAAAAATTGTTCCAATACCTGATCAAATCCCTCCCATATAATTCCTGGATCACTCTAAATGGTTTTTGGTATAAAGAAACTAATAAGGGGGCCAAAAAAGTGACAAAAAGAGGCCAAAAAGTCTATAAATAGAAGCTGGCAGCTCATTATCACCATTGCTGATTTGGAAATTGACTCTGGAGCCAAAAGACCCCCTTTGCCAAAGATCGTGATTCCGGGAGCTACAGTGGACAAAATAGACTTTTGCTTGAACCAAGTAAGTACAAACTCCCTTATCTAGCTATTCAATACTTCAATTTAAGCATTTAAGTTATTTTTTGGGTGGGCGTCGACCTTAAAAAGGTCGGCCCTAGGTACACACGTGCAGAGTAAATCCTGCACGTGTGTACACGCGACTGTCACCTCTACAGACCGCGTGTACACCCCCCCATTGATGGAAAAGCAAATGAAAAGTAGTATTGAACCTCCTTGACCTTGTTGTGTTGGCAGTATGTATGTCCAGTGGAGAGAAAGGGAGCACGAGGCCACCAGTGAGTTGGTTGCTGCAGATCCGAATGTTGTGGCCGTGTTAATGCAATGTGGTTTGCTCAAATTCTTTTTATGTCCGTTTATGCACGCACAACCAAGGCTACTGAACGCCTTGATTTATTACTGGCATCCTGATGCAGAGGCCTTTATGCTAGAGGGGCAATCATTGGTGCCCACCACCAAGGACATTTACTTTCTGACTAGCCTCTCAAGGAGAGGGGAACCAATCAACTTCCAGACTTTTCCTGCGGGGCCGAGCAAGATCTCAAAGTTGATAGCTGAGTACTGTGAGGCTGGGACTGCACGCACAGGTTCCCAGGTACCCATTAGCAAGATTACCAACTTAGCACTACAGACTATCTTGTTACTTATTGGGTGGATTACCGGCTCAGCAGCTGTGCATCAGGCTTCATGCGCACAGATGAACTGTGCTATCCAGTGCATGAATGCACAAATTTTTTATTGGAGTACCACACTGCTGGAGTGTATGAAGAGGCAATTGACAGATTGCCGACAACGGACACAGAGGAACTTCAGGTTCAAGACTATCTTGTGTTCGTTCTTTTTTGAAAGAGTTCCGTGTTTCAGTCCTCGGGTTGTAGTACGAGGACATCTGGCCTCTTTCCCTGCAGTGTGTAGATGGGCAGTTTTACTACCGCGACAGGGTGGTGGAAGGACCGTTGAGGCCTTCGACGATGACTTTTTTGCTTGGCTGTCACGACAGATTCCTGCTATCGAGGACTACCCATATGTGGGGATAGACTTCTCTAGAGATCCAGAGATACCCGTGCCTCCTGGCGAGGAGCGAGGGGAGATGGGTAAGTCTTCACCTTTGTAGTGTTTTTTTTGTTTGCATATGTAATTTTTATGTCTTTTTTTGTTATATATATCATTTTTTTTGTATGACGGATACGTTTGTTGTATGCAGATGTGGGACCTGTGCGACCTGCCGACTATGCACGGAACATGCGTCGTCCACGGCTGCCTCCGCTGGGGGAGCAGCAGTGGCAGGGAACCTTCCAACCAGAGAGGCTGAGAGGGTCCTTAGACGAGTTGAGCAGAACTTCATTGCGCTCACTTGCACAGTCCTGATGGCAGAGATAGAGGATCCGCCGCCATCCATGCAACCTCATGTTGTGGGGGCACCTCGGACATGGGTCTGATTATTTAGGCGTTTATCCTGTGCTATAGATGATTATAATAGGGTCGATAGGCCCTGAACAGATTTAGATTCTTTATGTGCCACGAGCACCTATTTGTATATATTTTTTGAGGGCATAAGCCCGATGACTCATTACTGTTCCCATTTTTGAGGCGCTTGCGTCCATCTATGTACTCTGAGGATTTTATGATGTTTATATATGGTTTTTTATCTTTTTTATGTCTTATGGATTCTGTGTGCAAAAATGTATTTACATGTTTATGTCCATGTTCTTTTTATATGTGGGCCAGATGCCAATCTAAAATTTGATTAGCTAGAGTATCTGTAACTTGGTTTAATCTCCTAGGAACATGAAAATATGTAATATAATCAAAGTTTCATTCTAAGAGACGTACCGTAAGGAATCGTCGGTGTAAAGTTGGATCATGAACCTGGTATACTCTGTTTAGCTGCGACACAACCAGTTGAGCGTCGAGATAGACCCGGAGACGAGAGATACCCAATGACAAGGCATCACGAAGCAACTCAATAACTGCACTATACTCGACGACATTATTTGTGGTGTCACCTAAGCATATACCTCCGGAAGATAACAACTGACCCTGTGGTGTAAACATTACCCAAGCTGTAGAGGCAAGCCTCCGCGTGTGTCGACTAGCACCGTCTGCATACCCAACGAGCACCTCAGACTCACTTGACATCTGCCATATTGACGAAAGATAACATCAATGACACATCCATAACACTTTTAAAAGAAATGTAAAAAAGTAATAGTACAAAGACTATACATATGTTACAAAAAGTTACCCACAACGACCTGTCTATGAGTAATACTTCTTGAGGTAGAGCCCATTTCTAGGCTCCGCCAAAGCATTCCCTTCAAAATCGACGAAATGATAAGTGCCCTTTTTTAAAACCTCTTTTATAATGAAGGGTCCAAACCACATGGGTTTAAACTTTCCTGCCCCCAGGGGGTCCATGTCTTGGTTGTAGACCAGGACAAGGTCACCTTCAGAGAAAATCCGAGGACGAACAGACCTATCATATTGACACTTGACCTTATGTTTATGAGCCTTGTTGTCCAGGGCCACATCGCGATGCTTCTCATCAAGTTGCTCAAGGTGTACTAACCGCTCTTCAAGTAGAGAAGTGTCTGGCAATAACTGTACTGCCAATTTCAGAGATGGGATTTGACATTCAATGGGAAAGACTGCCTCCAGCCCGTAAACGAGTTGAAAAGGTGAGAAACCAGTTGCAGTCTTAACAGATGTTCGGTAAGCCCATAATTCCGAGTATAACATCAAATGCCAATTTGACTTGGATGAGTTGATAGTTCGCTGTAGAATAGTCTTACGAGTCTTGTTTACAGCTTCCACCTGCCCATTGGCTTGGGGGTAGTAAGGTGATGAATGTTATTGCCATAACCCAAGCTTTGATGTTAATTTGGTCATCATTTGGTTTTGAAAGTGACTGCCATGGTCAGTGAAAATCTCTCTCGGGACGCCGAACCTTTCTATAATCTGGTTGAATAAGAAGAGAGCTGCAGTCTCTCCATCATCTTTAAACGTTGGCATAGCCTCGACCCACTTAGTGAAGTAGTCGATAGCTACGATGATATAGTGGTGCCCCCTTGCTGATGAGGGGTTGCATGTAGTGTAATCAATCCCCCACTTAGTGAAGGGACCAACTGTGATGATAGGAAACATAGGAGCTGGATGTGCCCTCATCTTCCGAGAGAAGATTTGGCACAGATGGCACTTCTTGACCGACTCGATACAATCTTTGATAAGTGTGGGCCAGAAGTAACCTGCTCGTAAAATATTTTGGGCTGTTGCCAACCCATATAAGTGACCGCCACAAGCTCCCGTATGACAATCGTTGAGCACTATGACGGCCTCCTCATGAGTGAGACATCGACGCAAGATGCAGTCTACACCTCTCCGATACAACGTATCATCGAGAATGAGATAATTCTTAGCCTGCTGGCGTATCCGCCGATGCTCGTCACGAGAAGATGAGGTGCGACACTTCAAAGTCTAGATATAGATAACTATACCTCCGTACCAGGGGTCTGAAGATTCAATCAAAAACATATCCCCCCGGATAGGCGATTCTTCAGGCACAACGTCACCTGACTCAACCGGAAGTTCCGAAATAAGTTCTGCGAAGACCAATGAATTCTTGGACTTTGCTGAAATGAAGTCTAAGTCAAATTCTTGGAGGATGACCATTCATCTACTGATTTTTCCGCCTATAACTCGTCGTGTCAACATGTACTGGAATGGATTCACGACAACAATGATGGTGGTCTTGCAGAACATAACATAGTGACGGAACCGTTGAACAACATGAACTGCTGCCAACACAAGTTTTTTGAGATGGGAATAATTAAGTTCCGGTCCTACGAGGCCTTGGCTCAGGTAATAGATCACGTATTCTGAAAATGAATCGTCTTCCTGAACTAAAACCATGCCTATAGTTGACTATGCGACAGCCAGATATAATAAGAAATCTTTGTTATAATTAGGTGGCCGTAGCAGAGGTGTGGTTGTGAGGGCGTGTTTTAATGCATCGAAAGAGCATTGAGTGGCTTCATCCCAGAGAAAAGGAACGTCTTTCTTTAGCAAACGCATAAAGCCCTTGGTGATTTCGGCATAATTGGCGATGAAGCGTTGTAAGAAGTTCGCCTTGCTTTGTAGACTCTGAAGTTGTAAGATTGTGCGTGGGGGGGGGCAACTAGATTATTGCCTCCACCTTGAGAGGATCTACCATGATCCCTGTTGTTGATACAATGAAACCTAACAAACGTCCTGACGTTACGCAGAATCTGCGCTTGTTTGGATTCAAGCGAATCCTGAAGTAGCGACAACGTTCGAAGATTAGTCGAAGGTGCATGGGATGATCCGTTCGCTTGCGAGAGCGTGATGCTAAATCATCTAGATAGGCCTTGCCTATATGTTTGAGGTCATGAAATGCAAAATACATGGCCCGCTGGAAAGTGGCTCTAGCATTTTTAAGGCCAAAAAGTATCTTACGATAGGCGAATGTACCCCACGGACGAATGAATGCCGTTTTGTGTTGGTCTTCAGGTTTGATTTGGATTTGATTATATCTTGAAAAACCATCCATGAACGAAAAGGCTTCACAACCGGCACATTCATCAATGATCTGGTCGATGAATAGTGTCGAAAAATTATCTTTGGGACATGCCTTGTTCAAATCACGGAAATCGGTGCATACACGAATTGTGCCTTGTTTTTTATTGACCGACACGGGGTTTGACACCCATTGAGTCAAATGAATCGGATAAATAAAACCTGTCTTGAGCAATTTCTCAACCTCAATCTTGATGGCTGCTGCTTTCTTAGGATTAACTGGATGAAGTTTTTGTTGAATAGGCTTGGCATCAGGATACGTTGTGATTTCATGTTCAACTATTTTTGGATCGATACCTGGCATTTCCTCATAAGACCAGGCAAAAACGTCTCGGAATTATTTAAAAATATTTGTGTAAATTTGAATCTCTTCGGGGGAGCAATCCGCTCCGAAGAAGACATTTTCCACGACGCTAGGGTTTCGGGAGATGTTGATGGGTATGGTTTCAGCGATAGTCTCCATATTGCCCTCAACATAAATTTCCTGTCTAGCTAAGAGGTTAATAGGACATGGCTGATCTCCCGTCATGGTAATGGTGAATTCTTCGGCTTCGATTCGGCTTAACTCAGGGAGAAAGTATGATCTGTGATGAAGATCTTCCCAAGGTTTGTCCGGACTAGTCATTGCTTCGATTACTGCTTCGTCCAAAGGCAAGACTAAGTCTAACGAATCGATGTTAGCAAGAGAATACTGAGCCCAAATAGGCTCTAGAAGTGGATCTAACTCTTGTGCGGGAGTCGGATCAGGGTTAGCTGAAGCTTGCTGGACTAAAGAGTACACTACTTCAGCGACCGACAAGGGCATGGACATGCCAGAGTGCCCTGTCTCATCCATCGTGGCTGATGGGGAAGGAAGAATCCAAGGATCCTCAAAGTAAGTCGTACGGAACGACGAAACTTGAAAAATATCAACCTTGTGGTGATTAGATATAAACTTGACATCATCACGAGGAGGTGGGTAATCGAAGGTACCCATCAAGGATGGGCACAAACCAACTCCTACGTTAACAACACCGTGTTGAGGGTTATCAATCATGGGAACAATGGATGCCCCCAAAGCTGGGTTAGGTCTAGAGAAGGACAATTGATCGATGGTCACTATCCGGCCTTCGTGTGGAAACAACAAGACTCGGAAAACTGTATCAACCACAACTTGCATAGCATAAGTCCAACTCCGACCTAACAACAGGTTATAGTCGAGGGGAGCATCGACTACCTCTACTTTGACACACACGGTCTTCCCTCCTAACTGCACAGGGAAAGAAGGAACGATGCCATGTGGTCGAAAAGAACGACCGTCGAACACAGTGAGGAGAGTAGGTGATGGGGACAAAGTGGGCTGACCAATGGCCTTCCAACATGCTAACGACATAACGCACGTCGAAGCGCCCTCGTTGACCACCGTGCGGAAGATATTCCGTGTAAAAGTTTTCATGGGATGAGCCACTACTATCTGAAACGCGACGTGGTAAGGCAGACGAGGTTTTAAGTCGGTTGTATCTAACATGATGGTACCCAGGTTACAAGTCTCAGTAGAGCCTAAAGCAGTTAACAAGGCTTTCCTCTGAGCAGGGTAGATTTGGAGGACCTCCAAAGCGGACATCGTACAAGGGGTTTGTGATAAATCTTCCACCACAGAGTAATTTTGGGCGGCCCTTGCATTTGGGTTGTGAGAAGCTTTCTTAAATGCACCCTTTGGAATGCGTGTCATTGTTTCTCCCAACGTCTTCTCGATCTATAGAGTAAGAGATGGGAGTTCAGCTTCTTTACCCTTCTTAGAGGCACTTGGTTTACTATAGTCATGCGCTCTAGTCATTATGAAAGCATCACCCCTAACCATATATACGTTCACGGATGAGGGATTGTTTGGAGGAGGGCAGGTTTCTTGACTACCCCCTTCGACACTTGTAGAGGCTTGAGTTAAATTTTGCCCATGTTGAAAGGGATTAGTCAACACTGCCTGCTGTTGCTGTGTGACAAAATTTTGGGCCTTTGCAAGTCGAGGACAAAGATGGGTCAGGTGGTCTTCCACGCACAAGTTGCATGGATACCTCGCCTTCCATTTTTTCGTGGTGTCCCCGCCAGCATTATCAGTGGGTTTTTTATCCCCCTTACCCTTCTTTTGTTGTTTTTTCTTCCCTTCAGGCTGCTGGGTGGCCTTGGGGTTAGTCGACTGCACGGAGTGTACTTCCGACGTTTGGGTAGGAGGAGCAGCCAAAGCAGTACTCTAGCTGGCCGCTGAGTGTTGTATAGATAACTGTTGCAATTGTTTTGTCAATTTCTCAGCGGGCTTGGTTTGTGCTGAACCAACAATACCATCGGCATGTGGTCCAACTCTCTGTCTAGTTTTATCCAGTATCGATCGTGGTGCATCCGGAAGGATGTTATATAATAAAATAGACTGAGAATAGATGAGCTCAAACTGTTGAGCCCTCATGATGGCATCTTCTTCGGAGAAAACTCCAGAAGTTGCGACGTCTTTGGATAATTGTGGGACCAGAGACTTAAGGAACCACTCAAGAAGGAATGATGGTGGGACTGGTACTTTAATTAGACTCTTCCAGCATCTCCACTCTCGAATATGATCAGAGATATGGTCCACTGTTGTCTGTTCGAAATTAGTGAGCAACTTTGTGCCAGCGTCGTATCTCACAGGTAACTGGAAATGGTTAAGGAAGGCCATCGCCAGTTCGCCGAAAGAAGAGTATCTTGAGCGATTGAGCTCGATGTACCATTTCGCGGCACTCCCGATAAGAGTGATTTGAAACAATCGCAGCTGTACGGAGTCATCTTTCAATGAGTTAGATGAACACCAAAGATGGAAGGTAGTCACATGATCACCTGGATCTTCGTTAGGCTTGGCCTCGAACTTCAGAATGTCCGAAGGAAACTTTGTTGGCATAGGAGGCCAATGTGGATTGTGACAAATATGATCATTTAACAACCTTGTCAAATCTGGCAAGTGTAACGTCGCCAGGAATGGTAGTTTGGGTTGCTGCTGATAACCTGGGAAAAAGGGTCCTGGAGTTTAACTGGCACCAGGTTGCCAGGAAAAGTTTGGCTGCTGGCCCGGATTTTGGTAGAAACCATGGCCTTGACCAACATAAGGATTTTTCATCTGTGGAGACATCATTGGCTGACTTCCCATAAAGGACATAGGATGTTGGGCATGCATCGTGTTTGATGGACTTTGGGAAGGATTACCCCATGCTGGTCTTGATGGGAGAGGCATAATAGTCTGTCCAGGGTTCCATTGACTGTGGAAAGAATTACCCCAAAATGACATTCCAGAGGAAGGAATGGATCCTTGTCTTGAGTTCCAAGGTCCTGCTATATGTGCCCCCTACGTAGGAATAGTACCCTGTGCCAGAGTAGACTGTCCAAAAGTGGGAGTGCCCCCAGATGGGAAAGCAGTGGATGTGAAAGTGTTGTTACCAAACGTCCCGTTCCGAAAAAATGGTGACAAACCTACCGACATACTGTGCGCAGGTGTTCCTTGACTCCCGGCTCCAAATAAACTAGTGTGTGCAGGCTGCCCAACGAACTGCTGATGCGGACCACCAAGCGAAGGGGACGAAGGAGGAATATGACCTCCGGCGTAAGAAAAAGCGTTAAAAGGGACAAGAGTGCCCCCAAGTTGACCTTGCAGAGGAGCGTTAGAGCTCCCTGCCCCCAGACCCAAAGTCTGTAAAGTGGAGTAAGTGAGTGCATGACTTGTACCCGAACTAGGCATACCGTAGGAGAAGGGAGGGCCTGTCGCACTAGGTGTGAAAGAGGTTGTGGCCACCGCCATAGACAGGGTTGGTCCACTGTGCGATGTAGTTGCACCCAAGACCATGGTGGCTCGGACCGACGACGGTAAGTTAGGAGATGATTCTCCTGTGGTAGCAACTGTGGTGGGAATGGAAGAATTCCCAGAAGAAGTAACAACGTTTGTTTCCATAGCTGTGTGAGGCACTGACAGGCGTTCGTAAAATTGGATTGGTACAATAACCTGTGGCCAAGTATCAGTGGTTGGGGTTTCAACCAAGCCAAGATTGGTGGTTGATTCCTCTGGAAGTTGTTCGGGAGCAATGGTTTGTAACCCGGTCGCTTCAAAAGACCCTTGTTGGTCTAGCTTCCGCCTCAATGGTGGTGGGGGTGGCTCCAGTATAACCGGCGGCAGACCCAGAAGCCTTCGTGACCGGCGGAGCTCAGGATCCTCCACTGTGTGAGAATATCCAAGACACGCTAAGGTATTCTACACGTTCAAACAGTAACACACACTAACAAAGAAGCCCCTAAGAGATAAGACAAGCAATCACTAAACTATTTTGAAGAACAGTTACAACAACCAACACTAGAGCAACTTACCGGTGCAAGTGAAACTCGAACACGGAAGAACCCTCCAGGTATACTCTGCAAAGCATGGCCTAATGTCTGTCCCAGGTACCGTAGTATACCCCCACAGTCACCTGTGTATGTCCCAAAAAAATATTGGCAACTAGGTTGCCAGCACGCGAACAGTCACCAGGCGGGTATAGTCGAAAGTCGGGTAGACCACAATGAGCAGGGTATCAAGCCTGAAACCTGTCAAGGGTATCGAGAGAAAATGGTCCGGAAGAAAACTGAGGACCTCGAATGGATTTGAGACCCACGAAGCCCCGTGGCAAATGCAAACGACGGAATCCCAAAACAAGCCCTCGATATGTGTTCTCCACTACGATTGGTCCGGCTTTGGAGGGGTTATCTCCTATACCTTTCCGCACACAACCTCATGTTTATCCCCTGTGTTAGAGGGGGGTCCCGGATAACTTCCACGAAACTGGACTTCTACACTCCCTATCACAGACTCCAATGTTTGGCTTTGAATGGCCTTGGAGAGTTTCCTCTCCAACCTAATCCAAGGCCCTAGTCCTGAACTAGTTTGTGAACCCTACAAACAAAAATTCTAATAGATTTTAAATTAGCATTGCTTTATGGGATTTCTTACGTCACGGGGTATGAAGGTGAAACTGATGATGTGTAAAGACGAAAGAAAAAACGAATGAAAAAATGCTGGAAACAAAAAGACTTTTACTAAATGCAAAAACTCAACAACTTTTCACAAAGAAAGATTTCCTTTTCTTTTCAATTTTTCTAAGATTTTATGCATAAATCATAAAGGAGTTTCGCTCGACTACGAGCTACTTATACTCTAAATGCACTGCGAAAACTTACGAAATAAAAGACTTCTCCCTAGCTAATGATGCAGAAACACACTCCTCAAACAAAGAAGAAAATGAAAAGAGATTTTTTTTATTTTATTTAAGTGCAAATAAAGCAACAAAGGGAAAATACCGACAAGCACAAAACCAAGATTTTTTTTTTTGGCTTAAAGCGTAGATCGCAAAGAATCATAGAAAAGACGCACAATGGCAATCAAGAAAGCAAAGACTCTTACGCTTGTCTAAAAACCATAAAACAATTTTTTTTTTTTTTTTTTATATTTTCTGTCAACTATCAACTGAGAAAAAACAGGCTAAGGGTAAGAGGCCCTAACCTACTGACTATTCAACCCTAGACTTAAAAACCTGAGAGGAACACTTCTCACCAAAGGAGGGGATGACTGCCCCGCCCTGATTAAAAAGCAGCCTGTCAAGCACGCTACTGTCACTAAAACAGCACGCGTGCTGAGCTGAAACATGACGTGTGTACACGCGGTCTGACCTTGTACAGGCCGCGTGTATGTATAACTTCTAAGACAAAGATAACAACAGACGGTATAGACCAGGAAGAGGCCTCTGGTATTGACAACCAGGGTCCCTTGAAGGCTTGGATGCTTTTTCTAACAGAAAAGAAAAAATAATGCAAGGAATAACAAGGCAAAAAGGCAATCTGAAAAAGCACTGTGAACTAGCAAGACTCAGACAGGACTCCAGAAAACCCCCTGAGAATGTATAATTCTGACAGGGAAGAGGTGGACTGCCTCTACCGGTTTTTGGACTCCCACACGCTACTGTTATCACTACAGTTAGCGTTCACATGTGGGTTGTAAGAGGATAGGGAGCAGGTACACATGTGTGGGCCTTATGTAGTCCACGTGTTTCTGTGTGTCCCGACAACTACCGTCAAGCAGAAGTTAGGGAAAACTGGTATGAAGAACTAGGCTCCCTGCTCGCTCAGACCTTACAGAAAAATACAGGCAAAGAAACAGACAATCTAATCTTTTAAACTACCCAAAAAACTCAACTAAATCCGAAAACCCTAAAGAGTATTCTCCCCAGTATGGTCGCCAATTCTGTTGTTGGGAAAAATACCCTACGGACTAGCAAACTAGGGTAAGACTTGCATGCAGATTTTGACTGTAAAGAAATCACTTTTTAACCTACCACCCAAAACTTTAACCCCTCTTTCACAATACATGCATGGAAAGGAACTACTAACCTTGTTACTGACGTTTGGTGTAGATCCTCCGTTGCGCTTTTGTCCGCTTGATGGCGCTGCTCCTTCCAAAGATAACCTGCAATCAAAACAAACAACAATGCATGCACGCTACTTTTCTACTTGAGGGTTAGAAATTAAGCATAAATTAACCAAACCATAAATAACTCATGCATTGGGATGGGAAAAGTATTCTTTTATTATTTGAAAAATGAATCAACTTACAATCAAAGTCGAGACCGACCACCGCTCCTTGATCCTGATCCTGGGCTCCTCTTCGTTTTTCCTCCAACTGCTTTGTGTTAAATCTCCTTTGGCATGAGGAAAGGCTAAAGGGTTGGGACAATGGATTTGGAAAATGGGCAGAGTTTCTTCGTTATATTCTTCCTCCTTCCAAATGGTACCCCTACCCCTTCTTTTATAGGCTAGAAGGAGCTAGAGTTTTGGACGAACTCTCGGCCATGCATGGCTGGGAGTTTCAGTTAACTGACCCATAGCTTTTTGTTCCGTTGGCAACTTTCCTTTTTTTGTGCTTTTTTAGGTACACGCGGGCTGTAGTGGGTCTGCCAGCGTGTACACGTGTGCAGTAATGGGTTAGGGTGCGTGGGCCTTGACACAAGAGGATTTTCAAAGAGGTTGTTCAACAGATGTTTTGGCAATGAAGGGATATGAATTGGCCTGATGCTAGGTAAGCATGTATGGTGCAATTTAGGGTTATAACAAAAGGAGGGGGCTACCCTAATCCAAATCCAAGATGATACCATAGAAATCGAATCTAATATGATGGCTTCTGTCAAGTTGAAAACCAAGGTAGAAATGGGAAACCGAGAAAAAAAATGTTTTAGGGAACAAGCGGGACCCTCAGGGTCCAATAGATCCACAGACGACAAAATGGATGATATGGATAGAATAATTAAGGAGTTATCGAATACAATTTCTAGAATGGAGCTATATCAATCCAAGGCCAATCCTTTCATTAAGAGAGAATTCAGAAGAAACCCCAATCCTCAAAATCAATAAAGGCGGATTAAAAATGAAGACCAGAAAATTCAAACCCCTTTAAAAAATGAAAATTTTATGGGAGGAAATGACATGCAAGATTTTGAAGATTTGGATGAAGATGTGACAAATTTGGGTGATGACTGCACACAACCTTACTTAACTAAAGAATATTACGAGAAGTCCTTGAACACTCAACAACCATCAAATAAAGATGAGGACATAAACAACATTGATTTCGCTATATGTCAAGAAACAACCGATTATGTAATGGATGAGGTCTAACCTAGGTATAACCTGAGGTCTAAAAACAAACTTGCGTTGACTCCTCAACCTAAGAAAATTCTCCCTATAGGTGAAGTATATGAGCCTGCCCCAAAAGAGACCGAGACACCTAATAGAAAAATGAAAGGGGCATACTCTCTAGATCCCAAAGTAAAGGAGGTTGAGACCCAAACAAAGGAAACCAAGACAGCTGAAACACATATACCGGTGGATAAACTCACGGGTGATAAATCAATACAAACAAATAAATTAGAAAATAAGGAGTCCGGGGTTTCAACCAAAGAAATGGACAAAGGTGGTGGAGGGTTTAGCCTCGAAAATGAGATAAATAATATAAAAATACCAATCCATATAGTGGAATTAGCGAAGAATCTTGTATATCGAAAGCAAATGACCAAAGCGATAGGTTTTTCAGAGCTAGAAAGTCACTCTGACGTGATAAACTTGGAAGATGATAAGCCCAATATCACTTTTTGTCCACATTTCGAGGGTGCCAGAGACATCGTCGCTCCTTTCTATATCACCTTGAATGTGCATGATCAACTGCTACATAACTGCATGCTAGACTATGGGGCCTCACATAATGTGATGCCCAAAACTATTATGGATAGACTAGGCCTCGAGATCACTAGGCCTTATGGGGATCTCTACTCTTTCGATTCAAGAAAAGTTAAGTGCCTAGGTTTGATAAAAGATTTAGTAGTTACTCTTGCACAAATCCCGGTGAAAAGCATCCTGATGGATGTAGTTATTGCCGATATACCCCCGAAGTATGGTTTACTGCTATCTAGGTCGTGGGGAGCCAAACTTGGTGTGTCTCTTCAACTAGACATGACCTACGCCATGATTTCTGTGTTTGGTGGACAACTTACTCAGTTATACAGGGAAACGAGGCTAGCCTACACAGTGAACGACCCTTAGAATCCTAACAATTATCCTGTTTGTATTGCCGATCAAGATCTAGGAAATTGTATTCTGTCTTTTGATGATGATGTAAATAGCTGTGCATAAGAGAATTACTTAGAAAATAATGAATCAGGAAAGAAATACAAAAATATGCATATCACTGGGATTTGGAAAATGTTTTTTGACGGTGCCCTATCATGTGAAGGAGTGGGTGCATGAGTACTTTTTGTGGCACCTAAAAATGATTTTGTTATCCCTTTCTCTTACAGGCTTCAGTGGGATACAGACTACACCAATAATGTTATCCCTTAGTCTTAGGGTTGGAAGCTTCCAGAAAGTTGAACATAAAGAACCTGGAAGTTTACGGAGATGCATAGTTGATAGTGAAACAAATAAATCGACAATACCAGGACAAACACCCAAGATTGAGATCTTACAGAAATTATGCCTGGAATCTTATGGAAAATTTCTTTTCATCGGTAAAGGTTCATTTCATCCCACGGGCTGAAAACCAACAAGATGATTCACTAGCCAAAGAGGCTTCAACTTTCATACCCCCCACCACTTTCAAATTAAAGTACTACATAGAGGTAAGGCACAGACCATCCATACCAAACAACATACAACACTGGAAAGTTTTCGAGGATGACGAACAGATCAGAAAGTTCCTGGAAATGGTAGGTGATTTCTTCGAAACCCACATTGACCAGGAGGACCAAAATGATCATACCTGGATTATGCAAGAGGGAGAGGAGCCTTAGGAGTTCCAAGAAAAAATCGCTAACCATTGCATGTTGGTCTTAAAGAACAATCAGATTCTGAAGGGACTAATCCCCTTGGAGAGACTGTTCGATCAGAATGATATGCCCTTAAAATCCACTCTGCAACCCCAACCAGAAGAGGTTGAAGACTGCAACGTAGGGACCAAAGAGGAGCCTAGCATGGTAAAAATATCAAAGTACCTTCCTCCTGAGGTAAAAATCAAGTATAAAGACTTACTTGTGTGATATAAAGACATTTTCGCTTGGTCTTACGAAGAACTGAGAACCTACGACACCACTGTGATCAAACACAAGATACCCCTGAAGCTTGGTTTCAAACCCTTTAGACAAAAACTTAGACAAATCAACTGTATCTTATTTCCCATGGTTGAAAGGGAAGTTAAAAATCTCTTGGATGCAAAAATAATAGTACCACTGAGATACTCTGATTGGGTAGCAAACCTGGTCCCGGTTAGAAAAAAGAGCGGGGAGATTAGACTGTGTGTTGATTTTAGAAATCTAAATAAGTGCTCCCTCAAAGACAACTACCCTCTACCCAAAATGGATCACATATTAGAAAAAGGTATTTGGGGCAAATAGGATGTCGATGATCAACAAGTTCTCCAGGTACAATCAAATTGTCGTAAATGAACATGATAAAGAAAAAACAACCTTCACTACCCCTTGGGGTACATTCATGTATGATAAGATGCCTTTTGGTCTAATGAATGCAGGTGCCACCTTCCAACATGCTATGGATATCGCTTTCATCGGTGAAAGAGACAAGTTCGTGGTTATCTATCTCGATGATCTAACCATTTTTTCTAAATCTGACGAAGATCATTTGATACATCTCAAGCAGACGTTTGAAAAATGCTGCAGGTTTGGTTTGTCTTTTAACCCCAAAAAGTCTCACTTTGCCATGCGAGAAGGTAAACTCTTGGGCCATATTGTGTCATGAGACGGAATTAAAATCGATCATAGCAGGGTTGAAGCTATAGATACTATAAATATTCCTAGAAATGTAAAAGAAATTCAGTCATTCTTAGGAAAAATAATTTTTTTGAGGAGATTTATCCCAAACTTTGTTGAAATTGTGAAATTGATTATAGATATGTTACAGAAAAATAATGAAGTGAAATGGACAACAGAAGCCAAAGCATCATTCACACACATCAAGAAGGTTATAAGCGAAGCACCTGTACTGGCAAGCCCTGATTATCTGAAGGATTTTCTTATTTTCTCGTTCGCCTCTGAAATTACACTTGCCGCGGTACTCCTCCAAAAAAATGAAGAAGGTTTCGAGCAACTGATAGCCTTTTTTAGAAAAAGTCTCAGAGACGATGAACTCAGATACGATATAATGGAAAAAAAAGAATATGATGTGGTGAAGGCATTAAAGGCTTTCAGAACTTACGTGTTGCATTCCAAGGTAATCACGTACGTACCCACAAGCTCCGTAAAAGACATTCTAGTTCAGTCCGATAGTGATGGAAAAATGGGACGGTGGCTTGCTAAAATCCAAGAATTTGATCTGGAGATAAAAATGACGAGACTAGTAAAGGGACAAGGTTTGGCTAAACTCTTAGCCGAATCAAATTTCAAAGCCCTTGGTATAAATGGCCTACATGAATGTGAAGAGGGTGTGGACATGAACGAGCTTGATGAGAAAACAAGTGCAATCAGAATTGAAGAGAAGTTTGCCTTATCAGATTGGTACAAAAACACAGTGTCTTATCTGCTGACCTTGAAATGCCCAAGCGACTTATCATCATCCAAATCCAGGATGCTAAAACTGCATGCAATCAAGTACTATATATCTGAAATTCAATTGTATTGGAAGGACCCACTTGGCTTCCTGTTGGTTTGTTTGGTTGAATCAGAAATGGAGAAGGTCATAAGTGAATTTCACGAAGGAGTGTGCGGGGGATATCATGCTTGGAGATCGACAACTTATAAGATCCTAAGGGTAGGGTATTATTGGCCAAAACTTTTGTCATACGTTAATGCCAAAGTCAGAACCTACAACCCTTGCCAATTGTTCGCAGACAAGCATAAACTCCCAGCGCTACCGTTGGTTCCGGTCAAGATGAAAGCCCCTTTTCAGCAATGGGGACTAGATTTTATAGGCGAAATTAACCCCCATTCTAGTGCTCAACATAAATGGATCCTGACTTCCACATATTACTTCACTAAATGGGTGGAGGCTATTCCAACCAGAAGGGCAACAGATTCGGTGGTAATAGATTTCCTAGAAAAGAACATTTTGTCTAGGTTCGGCTGCCCCCAAAAGATAATCACAGATAATGCCCAGGCTTTTAAATATATGGCTATGATCAGTTTTTGCCAAAAATACAATATCGTGCTTGGCCATTCCACGACATATTACCCTCAAGGAAATGGACTAGCCGAGTCTTCAAACAAGAGTCTGATCAATGTAATTAAGAAAGTGTTGAACGAGAACAAAAAATCTTGGCATGTACATTTGAAATATGCTTTAAGGGCGAACTGGATAGTCACGAAAAAATCTATTGGCACTTCTCCTTTCCAAATGGTGTACGGGACCGATGTGGTACTACCCATAAATCTAGCGCTTCCCGTAATGAAACTTTGGCAAGATGAGAAAGAAGAACCAAATCCTGTCACAAGAAGGATAAACCAACTGATTGAAGTACAACATCACAGGTTCGAAGTGGACGAAAGGTTGCAGAAATACCAAGACAACATGAAAACGTTATTCGACCGTAAGGAAAAAGACAGAGAGTTTCTCCCCGACGATTTGGTCTTGAAATGGGATGCTAGGAAGGAAGAATCGGCAAAGCATGGTAAATTCGATCATATCTGGTACGGACCATTCAAAGTCACAGCTCCCAAAGGAAAAAATTCGTTTCTATTAGAAAATCTGGACGGTAAAATTTTCAACGCCCCTATCAACGGGCGTTATTTAAAACATTATATGCAATAATTGGTTCCTAACAAATTTCCATTGTATATACCGATTTGTGTTTTGTTTCTATTTCATAATTTCTCTTTGGTAAGTTTACTTTCACCACTAATTAATTAGGTCAGTGATTTTTGTAGAACTAGTGACATGAAATTTTCTATGCCTTCAGCTCTTTTAAAAAAGAAAAGAAAAAAAAAAAATCTTCGTGTTTGTAGGATTCAGGCTTGCAACCGAAACGAACGAAAGGAGTAAACAGAAAATCATATATCAGAGAATAAATTCGCCGAAAATAGGTGATGGAAAAGGTTTTCCGTTATTTTAAAATGGTAAGGCAAAGGTACAAATTCCTAAGAATTTTATATTTTAAAAACGAAGGTCTCCAAAAGCGCCGTAATGATCTCATAAATATAATGTTTTCGCTTGACTGGTGATTAAAAGAACGAATCCTTACTCTGGGTCCTAAGAGTTTCACCTAGACAAAGTTAGGGGGTAATTAAAATAAGCAGAGAAAGTAAAGCGTCTCCAGAAAAGGGTCCCAAAAGTCGGTTTTTAATCCCTGTGTTTCGAATCCCAGATTTCTCTCCGTCACCCTTTTTCTGTCCGCAGACTTACCTTCTTAAAAAACCAAGCATATTTCTGGGTTCCATACATAGGGAGAAGAGATTACGTTTAAGCTTTGGAAGCTGTAAAGTAGATTTCAGAAAGTAAGCCAGTCTTCACAAACACTCAATCTCTTACTAAGCAAAGTTATGCGTAGGTTGATCCTGACTCTTCTAGTTTTTTCAATAGTTTCGAAGGATTGAGGCTTGCTCGAAAGAAGGCCCATGGAAGTAATCTTTCCCATTTTCCCTGCGGACTAAGGTGTTTTGAAAGTGAAAGGAAGGTTGGTACCGAGTAATCAAAGTAAGTTGACAGGCCTTCACTGCAAATATTACACAGATATCAACCCTCATACAAACTGATTGCTCCCACTTCGTGTTCTAAAAAATAAATTATAAGACAGATGGTGAAAGGAAATTCATATTTGATTGCCCCAATCTAGTCCAAAGAGATGATGAAAGGAAATTCAGAAATGATTGCCCTCGTCTCAGCATTTAAATGCATAAATATATTTCAAAGTGGTGAAAGGAATTTCAGTAAAAAGGGCTAGATAACTTCACCGGGGTACTGAATAGGCTCGCTAGCAGTGAAGCAATATATGAGATATCTGTAAGGCTGTCATACATGAATCTCACTCTACTCTGGTAATCAACTTTCTTGAAACTGGATCTGCATCCTAAGTTCAGACAGGGCTCCCTGATTAAAAACATGTAATAAAATTTGTTTGATGCAAGCCAAAAGCCACAAGATCTGTTGGATTTCCCAGGACTGTTTTGATTGTCTTAAGGCAGACCTGAATTCGGTAAGGAGAAAGAGAAAGTCATGAAAGGGGCTACAACTGAGTTTGAAATGCATTTGAGTGCTGAAAATCTTTTCAGAAGTAAAAGGTGAAATCTCTTCTTCCCTCTGTATCCCCTTTCCTTCAATTTTCACAGAAGTAAAACCAATGACTCCATTTACCCAATACAGGCACGTGGTCTACTGGTCTTCCTGTCTCGCAGGAAGACGGGATCCCTAGTTGGAGCCTATGTTGGAGCCGCCTTTCTCAACTGGTTTAAATGTAATTCTTAAAATCAAAGGTTGGCCTTTAAGTTGTCTTTTACTTTGTGACCTTTACCCACTGAAAATCTCAGTAGTCTTGATATGCGAAGTGGCGATGGCCATTGTACTCCTAAGCCATTAGCATTCAACCGTTAAACGTGATTTTTCACTTTTATATATACCTCGGGATATCACACTTCGAAAGTTACAAGTCACATGGTTTCCAAGTCCTGATGCGCGAAGTCGCGAAACAACCTTGAAAGTTTACCCAGGTTAACGCCGAGAGTAAATTTCCTTAAACCTTAGTTAAGTGCTATCGGTATTTTGCGTCTCGGCGATCTCTCTCCCCAAAAGTCTTACCGTCATAACTCCGATAGGCGAAGTTGCGAGATAGTTTTACAAGTCACCTGGGTTAGTGTCAGGGTAAGCCGTTTTAAACCGTAGTTAAACAATGTTGGGGTTTCGCGACTCGACATTCACTCTTCTAAGAGACTATACCTTCATATCCCTGAGTCACAAAATCACGATATTAATTAAACACTGATTAATTAAACACTTAATCTAGATCACATTTTTGCTTAACTAGATTGCGTCATCGCGATCTCGGGTTTTAGGGGCTCGAAGGCTAGGAGTGAAATCTCCCAATACGACAAATGCCGAAAAGGGTGATTAAAGTTTAAAGAAAACCTAATTAAATAAGCTAAGCTAGATTAATCAGTGCATTAATACAAATATTAACACGCATCGTCTACAGGTTAAATTTAAATGTTTTTTGCGCTAACTTGTGTCATGACCCGTCAAAATTTATGGCATTTATTTGAAATAAGGTGAAGTGATAGGTAAATATATTGTTTTTATTGCTAAATCTTTCTCAAAAAACGATTTGACCATTCTGTTCATAAGGACATCGGGGTTTTAAATGGTCGAGATATAGAGTTCTTTTTCTCATCGTTTCAAATTTCATTTCTATCTTGCGCAAAGAATCTTTTCTCACAAGGCTAATTTCTGTATCTATACACATTTTTACTACAGGAGAGCTAAGTCAGAGTCCTCTATCATGGCTCCATGAAAAACATCCAAGGTGATTGCTGAGAATTCAGGGAAAGGCTCAGATAATGTTTCCGATACTTCACCCCGAAGTATTGATTCTGTCAGAACCTGGTCATACGTCTCTGAGGTTCTTCAGTCTGAATTGGTGAATTGTTTAGATGATTCCAGCGATAATGAGAAGGACGATTTGGCCACCAAATACAAAATTGTCGTTCAAGCAGAGATGCATAAGATAGCGGCTAGGACATGACTCCTTCCCTACTATGATATGATTCGATGGGCATTAGATCATGTGGGCATCCTGACCAGAACTATTATCAGTAAGAAGAAGGTGACCATTGGGACCTTCAGCCCAGAACATTTGCAGGCGATGTACCAATTGTCACTCACACCAAACTTCTCACACAATGTCGAGTTTCTGGAAGGTTTTAAGCAGAAAGAATGTGAGTAATACGACAGAAACTTGTCTGATCTGATCAAGGATTGGGTCTCGCACCCCATAAAGTTCAGGGTGGACGGTAACGAAGTTTATTCAAGCTCTTCCTTAGAACCACAATTCAAATATATAGAAATGATGACCTGTAGGCTGTATGGGAAGGAGGACACCGCACATTTTTTTCTCCCGTGGGTGCCTCTCATTCATACATTTGCTGAAGGCTGTTCCTTCGACTGGGCCAAATTGTTGTCAGACAGTTTAACCAGCTAGATTACTGAATATCAGATGCAGAGGGAAAATGGAAAGGCCACTACATTTTTTATGTCCTCCTACATCATGGATGTTATTTGTTTCATGACGACTTTCCCTCTAATGAGCTGGAGCTAGACTCCATCTGAGGCTGAGCCTATCCATGCCTACCACTCAAAAATTTGGGAAGATAAGGCCACATAATTCATATACAAAATTTTCAATTGGGTAATGGTACAAATGCATGTCTCCATCTTCGGCAACCCACCGCCCAGGATTTCAGATAGCATCACCACCAACTTGAGCAACGTGGCCGACTGGTATGTAGAGGTAGAATTTTCATACATTAGGGTTTTCGACACCTCTGTTCCCCCCTATGCTCTACCATTGTTCATACCGAACAGGCTTGTTAGCCATGAAATCGCTAGGCAAACTGTGATTGGCGGCATAAGCAAAGAGCTTAAAGGATTTTCGAAGAAGGTATGGCCACCCTTCCCCATTCATTTGAATACTTATTCTTTATTATATTTTGGACATGCAAAAGCCGAGGCAACGACTTTGGAAGATATTAAATTGGTCCACATTGAGTTCAAGAAGCACGACCCACACAGGATTGTGGGTAATCACATGGCGAGTTGTGGCCTTAAAAGGTATGAACATGAGAATTCGCCTCATGATGACATCTTTCGAGGGGCGAGATCCTATGCCAAGGTCCTAAGTTGGATTCAAACCCTGTCGCCTGAGGAGATGGTTGATTTCTTCAAATTTCAGGAACATCGGCAGAGCTGCCTTCCCCCAGTCTTACAGGGTAAGAACTCACCAATTGCAGATGTACAACAAATGGAAGCCAAGGGCTCCAAAGATTTAGGACCTGATCAAGAGGAACACCAGGAAAAGAAGAAGCAAACCAGGGGCCCGAAATAGGAAGCCGAGATCCCCAATCCTCCAAGCAAGCCAGCCTCGATTGTTACCTCGGGAAAATCATCCAAGAAGATTGGAAACCCTATCATTTCTGTTACTCCCCTACAGTCCACAAAGGGGATCCTAGACACATGATGGATTTTCAGTGACGAACTAACGCCCATAAATGTGGAAGAGTTGCCTCCGAATGAATTTTTCTTCGATAAGAAGAGAAAGGCCATTGTGAAACAAGAACTTTATCAAGAAGCATGCATGACAACCAAGAAATTTAAAATCCTTGCTGATGGGAGAGCCATGAAAAAAGAGGAATTTGCAACTCAGATAGAAAGGACATTGGGGGATTTTGCTATAGCCAACCAATATTTTGCCGAGTCCTTAAAAGAATAGTTGAAGCGGGAAAACAGCTTGATCAGAGCTCTAGAGGATAAGCTGTCTACAATAGAAGCAGTCGCCAGAGATCAGGCGAACACACGTATAGAGCTAGCTAGGGCAACCGATCAAAAGGAAATCGAGCGGCTCAAATCTGATCTCGAACAAACACAGTAGATGGCTCAGACTAGCCAATCATCGATAAGCCAGCAAGGAGAATTTATAGGGCAGTTACAGGCCAAATTAAATTTCGCCGAAAGCCAGATGATAGATATCAGGATATTCCAATCCTAAGCCATAGAAATCCGAAAAAGAGTGTCGGCAGCTCAGCAAGATTTACTTGCTAAAGTAGAAACTATTCAAAACCACTGCCAACTCATTGATCAAGTACTGGAAAACATCTCCTTCAGAGAAAAATAAGCTGGGGCGGCTCGGGTCATTTTCCAAGAGGCTGTTATAGCCACACAAAAAAGGAAAAGGGAAGTAGTTCCAAGCTTTCCATCCCAGAGAAGACCCGAGGTAACATCTTGCTGAAGGCATGGGAGGATAACATATCAGAAGGCAGACAACGAGCTAAAGAGGTAAGAAACTCTTGTGAAGAAACTTTCGTCTTCATAGATGGGAGTTTGTTGGATCTTGATAGTGAAAACAACACTGAGACACTGGGCCAAATTAATATAGCCAAGCACCTGCTCAATATCAAGGAGAATTAGGAAAGAGAGTTGGCTAAAATATCACAGATAACCCAGACGGATATAATCCAAGTAGATAAATGGATAATAAAACCAAGTGTGTATTTATGTTCTATCAGCGCCGAAGACTGATAGGTAGAAGGAAAGTTGCCACAATTAGTGAAGGATTATTACACTTTTGAGGCAGATAATCAAACAGAACCTTCCAGGTTGATATCCCAGTTGGTGGAGAGGTGCGTCACTTGCACCGAGCATGCGAAGGGGAAGGTTTCCGGTATCAAATAATGACAAGTGTATACCTGTTATATTTTTAGAACTCAAAGAGAAAAGAAAGGAAGGTGTTCCATATTCCCGAAAGAAGGAGAGAGATAAAGAATTGAAACGTTTAATCTCCTTTTTTTTTGTAAACGAAAAAACTCCTGGAACGATTGAAATTCCAACATGTAGAAGTTTGTATAAATATGAAATTAGAAGAAAGAAAAAGCGCTGGACCTTTTTAGTCGATTGTAATAGAGACTCTCTCCTTTTGAAAATTAATACAAAGCAATCCGAAGACTCCTGATTCCGTCAAAAATGTGTTATGAGTTTGTTTCCTCTGTGATTTCATATTCAATTTCATTTCGCATATATATATATATANNTTTACTGCAATTAGTAAAACCTCTACTGTGGTGATCAATTTTTAGTCATCTATATCGTTTACAGTTTTTCCTCTATATCGGCTATTAACAGGTACAAGACTTGTGAACTCTTTAGATCGTCATATTTTATGTTTCGTCAGATTTCTTCTTATCTTTTTCTTCTTCTGTTTACAGGGTGAGATTCTCCCTTAATAGGAGCCTCGCATTATCGACAACTTAATGTTTTTTCTCACATTTCACACACCATTTATTTAAAAGATAACTCAGTTACGGGAAAGGGCCTTTGGTTTGCACTTTATCTTCAATATCGGATTCAAAATTTCTCTTTTATACGATCAAATTGATACAACATCAAAACCCTCAAACTCTCCTTTAATTTTCTTGTTCCTCTATGACTGTCCCCGTTGCAAGACAGCCTAATATTGAACCCGACTTGTCGGACCAAACCCATATCGCTTTGAACCTTTTCAATACCATACTTAAAACAACCACTACCTGGGTAGAACTTGAAATCTCATGGGCCGCTATTGAACGTGATATAAGCATCCATGAACAGTTGGAAGCGAGACAATGACAACCTGGAAATCAGCCTTAGCTTCCTTTCCCGAAGGTTGATTCTTCCCCCTTTTATCCTTTACTCACTTTCGAATGCCTAGACACTGTACTTTCTAAGCCTTAAGTACAGACTCTGGAACAACATGATGCCTCTCTTTCTACCAAAATATACAAAGAGGTCCTCCTAAGGTAACAAGGAAGTTTGCCTTACATTTTTATGGCCTGAAGACCAAGGTAGGGAACCTATAATTTGAGGTGTCTGGGACCTCTATTTCAGTTGTTACAGGAATCCCTATCACAGGTGAGAAATGGTTTAAATCCATTGCTTTAGATGCAGCCTATGCCAAATATTTCCTTAAGCCTGAACATCAAGTTGATAATTTGACTAAAGGGGTGCCAAGGAATCATCTGATTGAGCAGTTCGATAGGATATTGAGGATCATTCAGAGGTACTTTACGTGTGAAGGGAATTTGAATACACTATACTCGTACCATATAAGGCTTCTGCTACATTTTAATGGAAAATTGAAATGAATATTCCCTACTATTTGCTAAGGAGCATAGGAAAGATGTCAGATTGGGTTCAATCCA
The DNA here is from genome assembly GCA_009831015.1 of Picea engelmannii. Taxonomy (NCBI): domain Eukaryota; kingdom Viridiplantae; phylum Streptophyta; class Pinopsida; order Pinales; family Pinaceae; genus Picea; species Picea engelmannii. The sequence goes on along the minus strand of ML815903.1, from coordinate 82,946 downwards.
AGTCTAAGGCTATGGATACTAGCATCTTTCACTCTGGATTGATTATAATGTTGGTTTCTGAAGAGCTGGGTAAGAAGGATATCTCATGGGAACATTTTGTTATTGCTTCTCACTTTAAGTTTGATATAGCAACTACTCCTCAGTCGCAGATAGAAAACCATGTACCATCCACCAGTGCTGCTAAAGCAGGTACTAGAAAGAGAAAGAGAAGAGTTCATGTTCAAGATCAAGAGGCCATCAAGGAGGAGGCTTGTCATTCTCCACAGAGAGATATTTCACCCCCTCCTCCACCGGAGTTAGAAGAATCCCCTTCTTCTACCAAAACTACAACAAAGAAAGGGAAGAAGCTACACTTCTCCTCATCTCCTTCAATAGCCAGCATCAAGTTCAGGAAGCCTTTCACAAGATCATCAACTCCTAAAGAGGTTGTTGCAGAATAGTCCCTACCAAAAGTCTCTATCCTACAAAAGAAGAAAGATACGGGCCAAGGTATTGGAAAGCCTGTGGAGAAGAAAGAAGAAATCCATGTACAGAAGAAGAAAGATAAAAAAAAATGCATCAAGAAGCCTGATGAGATAGACAAAGTAGTCCCTATGCAACAGGAAGAGGAAACCATGAAAAATCTTGTTGAGACTGTTCACATCACTACTCCACCTGGCAATGAGACGTTTCAAAAGACTAATTAGGGAAATCAGGGATGATAGGAATGATGTGGCTCATTTGAAAGCAGATGCCATGTCTGACAGAGTTAAGATGAAAGAACTCATGGATGGATATATCCACACTCTTGACCTAGCAATGTTTGCAGCAAGAAAGGCCTAGCCTCTCCATAGGCAGCTCAAAAACCTTTATAGGCAGAACAAAGACTTTCAGTCTCAGAACAGAAGGCTCAAAGAAAAGTTCCAACATTTCCAAGATGAAATGGCTCAAAGGAATTTGTAGCTATTGGTTGAAGCTGCTATTGAAAAGGAGAAACGAATAGCTAAGGAGAGGATAGATCCAGTGAAGAAGCTTGCCACTACTAAAGGGAAGAAGCCTATTGTGCCAAAGGGAAGTCCTCCTTCTCCGATAAGGAGTTTCAGGTTAATGAAGTAACTGGTGAAAGGAGAGCTCCATTTTTGAAGATGACCCCTTTTTGCAAAGATAAGCAATTGAGGAAACACTACATCTGCCACCTATACAGGCTATACAGACTTCTAGTACTTACTGTTCATATTTTTGGGTTTTCACAAAGAATTAATCCCTTCAACAGTAGTAGCGCAGACATTCCATAGCACTGTGGCACTACGGAATAGTATATTTTGATGCTCCACCAGTATGTAACCTATAACACTTCCGAATCGCCTAATACTAATGGCACTGCTAATACCCAAGGTTGCTACCCATTATGCACATGTTAAAGTGAAGGTGCTGCGAATTGTGATGGCACTATCGAAAGTTTGACAGGATACATAAACGAGCGCTACTAAAAGTTTGATAGGATATACAGGAGGGTGCTACCTAAATTCTGGAAGAAACTGAATTCTACACAGAGACACACCAGGATGGCGCTACCAAAATTCACTACCGAAATTTTGGCAGAGACTGAACTTTTGCATAGAAGACACAAAGGCTTGGCGCTACCTTTTCTACTTGCCTATTTTTGAGGTTGCGCTACAGTTTCACATGAAATTTGGTAAAGGCGCTACATAGTACACTACTCATAGCACTACCAAATGATGCTACCAATAGATACTAGGAATCAAGGAGAGTTGAGCTAGCATATTTATGAATAGCTGATGATGGGGAGAATTGCAGAGACATCAGCAGTCAGTGTGATAACATCCACATGCCACTGAAGGAAAATTGACAAGAAAGGAGTTGCGCACCAAAAGGGAATCAAGTCAGTTCAAAGACTGGTTGGATCAGTGACCAACATTTTCCCATTTTATAGCATAAGTTGTTAGTTAATTTGTTAGATGAAATAACTTCTTAGATATTTTCATGGGAGGAAGGCCAGTTCACACCCCCAGTTGTTGCCTCCTTTTTTGTTATAAATAGATAGATGAAATGCTTTAGTAGGCTCAAATGGTTGAGCTAGGCTCCCTGATACTGTAATATTTTGATGAAGTTACTTTGAACTGGTTATGTACTTGATTTGAGACATCTTGGTTAATGGAAATCATCTGCTTATTCCAGCTTATTTGCTTCTTATGTTAAAGTGTTCATGATTTGAATGATTCACATGAATTATTGTGGTGATATTATGATGTATGTTTGATTATAATATTATTATCATGTTTCTTTAGTTTCCTTAAACTTTGAACTCAAGAAGATCTTGTGTTAAGAGTTTTTCTTCCTTAGGTTGTCTGCAGACCTGATGTTTACAACAACCTCTACATTCCTCTCACTGAAGTCTTCTCTCTATTCACATTTACTCCCACTTACTAATTGAAGTTAGCCAAGACCTTGATTGCTCTAGCATGCTAGCCCTGTTTTCTGAGTTGGAACATTATCATCTTGATTCTTATCCATTTGACCCCTCAAAAAACTCTTTTACATTTAAATATAACCTGATGGGTATTGGGCTTGCATTCCATGCAATCTGAAGGTGATTCCTAGTGCTAACAACCCACACATGCTAAAATTATTTTCAGGTAAGCTTTCAGGGGAAAAAGGGGGGTCGAAACCCAGAACTCGAATCGTTCCCATCTAGGAATTCGAGATACGGGAAAATATTATGCGATTTTTATTTGAAAAGATGGATGTTATGGTTTCTGAATGATGACATCATCGCCTTCGATGACAGGGAATAATCGATCTACTAAACTTTTCCAGCAGAACTATGACCATCCAAATATCCTGGATTTGATAAGGACCAGGATAAATAGAAATTTGGATTCTGCATCTCCGTATATCCCTGATGCAACACATATGGATATCCAGAATCCATAATCTCTCATATTACAATTTGTTCAAAGATACATATATCTATATTTAGGGATTTTTTCTCCATGTTTCTACTGAGAGATTGATTTTCCTCCAATACAAGGTCACGATGACCCCTTCCTCTTCGATCTTACTCAGTCTCATGCCAATTACCCACGTATTTATAGGTTCTAAGCCCAAAATTGTTTAGAAATGTAGGATAAAGGAACATTCAAGGAAAAAACCCAAGAACTCATGCCAAGTCAGGCCTACTGCCTAACACTCTTAATATTCAAGAGACACCTATAAGGGCTTACCATATTCAAACAAGGTATAACCAAGTTGTGGCCTACACTATAAAACTAGGACCTAAGGAAATTCAATATTCCTTGTGCGTACAAAAATGAACACAGACCCACACAAAACATGCATTTGTTTCATGTCATACTTCAAAAAGAGAAGAACCGGTGAGAAAATTTAATTGTATATAGAAAACACAAGCCATACATTATTTTCATGTCTCTTAAATTTTCTCATAATCCCATACCATTTCATAAATTAAATGACCATAGAGTAACTCTTACAATTGTGAGTAACCACATAACCATGTATAACAAGTACTCATTTTTAAACTCTTTTGTCCAGACGAACTAACTAAGGGGAAAGTTTTTTCCACCCAACTGTAGGCTCTATTTCACTTAAAATTTCTATAGCAAGCCACCTCTTTTCTAGACAAAGATACCACCAGGGAAACTCATATTTCTCCCAAGAAAATTCAGGCAAGTGAATGCCACTCTATTTCATAGGTAACCAATGGAAGAAACCCCCTTACCTACCCAACCCAAGACCTCCATGAATTATTTCAAATTCCTTCTCACCTATATTTACTTACACCAAGGAGGCCCTTCACTACCTTTGTAGTCCCTTAGTTCTTTCCCTTCTCAATGCCACTTCCTTGTTGGTTGTGAAGATTGATTATATTCTTGATTATATTCTTGGACCCCATTCCATAATGGGGGTTGTGGGGGGTATTTACCCCCCACAACTCTTTACAGGGGGATCTTGGGGGTGTGATGAAAAGTTTTGTAAAATTTCCTTGTAAAATATTGTAATTTCGTAGTCAATCTGGACCGTTCATTATAAGGTCACAAATCTGAAATTAGAAGTTATTTTTAGGGTTTTTTTCCCTAGAAGGAAACCCTCTCTTATGAGGGAATTGTATTGTGGTTGTATATTATTGCGAATATTGTATTCTGAGAGAGGAGACTATAAGAGAAAAAAGAGGAAGTTACAACGGGTGTGTTGTAGGTTGTATCCCTTCATTTTGTTGGATAATAAAAAGGAAGGACCTGGTAATTTCTCTTGTGGACGTAGCCCACACTGGGTGAACCACGTATATCTATGTCTCTATTGTATTGTGTATATTTTGTGTTTTATTTCCACATTTGTATTATTTTATTCCTCCGTGATCCTATTTTTCTAACAAATGGTGTCAGAGGGAAAGGTAACTCGCAGGAAAAGAGGGTTCCTGGTTCGAGTGGGAGAAATGGAAGAAGATGGAAAGTTTAGGGTCAAGAAATTTAATGGCCAAAACTACCATTTATGGAAGATGTAGATGGAAGATTATTTATATCAGAAGGATTTATTCCTACCATTGGGTGGAATATAAAATAATTTGATGGCCATGAAGGGCGAAGAACAAGAGGTTCTTGATAGAAAGGCATTAGGAACGATACGACTAATCCTAGCAGCGTCGGTGGCTTTCAATATTTGAAAAGAAAAGACAACGAAGGAACTAATGGACACATTGGATAAACAATATTAAAAACCCTCAGCACCCAATAATTTATTTCTAATGAAGAAATTATTTAATATCAAGATGTCAGAAGGTGGGTTTGTTGCAAATCATTTAAATGAATTTAATAGGGTTACTAATCAGCTAAGTTCTATAAAAGTGGAATTTGATTACGAGGTCAGGGCTCTTCTAATCTTGTGCTCATTTCTAGAAATATGGAACGGCTTAGTCATGGTTGTAAGTAACTCTGTCTCTGGTTCAAACAATCTAAAATTTGATGATGTTGTTGGTCTTATACTTAGCGAGGAAATGAGATGGAAAAGAATAGGTGAGACATCAGGTAATGAATTAAACATGGAGAACATGGGAAGATAAAAGGATAGAGGAAATGGCTCAAGGAACCACGAGAATTCTAGGAAGGGAAGATCCAAATATAGAATAGGAAAAATAGAGTTCTAGAATTGTGGAAAGAAAGGACATCTGAAGAAAGAATGCAGATCTATAAAGACACAAAGAGATGGACAACACGATAAAAATCAAGAAGAAAATGTAACAAGTGATGTGTTACAAGATGATTTGATTCTTTCTGTAGATACTGTTTATGAGTCTTGGGTAGTAGATTTAGGGGCTTCATTTCATGCCAGACCCCATAGGAAATGTTTTCTAGATTATGTTCAAGGTGATTTTGGACAGGTTCATTTGGGTGATGATGCACCATGCAAAATTGTTGGAATGGGAAAGGTACAAATAAACAAAAAGAATGGAAACCAATGGTTGTTGAAATAGGTAAGACATGTACCAGATCTAAGGAAAAGTCTAATTTCAACTGGGTAGTTGTAAAGTGAAGTATTTATATCTATATTTACAAATAAGGTGTGGAAGGTCACCAAAGGATCACTAGTGATAGGAAAAGGAGAGAAGGTAGGTACATTGTATTTATGTACTGGTAATAATGAATCTTCTATCTCTTTATCTTATACAGGAGTGGATACAACATTGTAGCATCATAGGCTTGGACACATGAGTGAGAAGGGGATGCAGATATTTCACAAAAGAAATTTGTTTCCAGATATTAAACAAATTGATTTGGATTTCTGTCAGCATTGTGTTTATGGAAAACATAAGAGAGTTATATTTATCAGAGTCAGAAAAGAAAAGAAGAGTGAAAAGTTAGAACTTATGCATACAGATGTATTGTTACCATGTCAGGTATCATCTCTTGGTGGCTCTCGTTATTATGTTATTTTTATCGATGATGCAACTATAAAAACTTGGGTTTATTACATTCGACAAAAATCTGTTGTTTTTTGTACTTTTAAGAAATGGAAAGATTTGGTTGACAATGAGACAGGAAAAAGGTTGATGTCTCTCAGATCAAACAATGGAGGTGAATATTGTAGAAATTAATTTGATGATTATTTTTCATACCATGGGATTCGTAGAGAAAAGACAGTTCTAGGAACACCACAAGAAAATTGTGTGGTTGAAAGGATGTACAGGACAATCATGGAGCATGCAAAGAGTATGAGATTGCATGTTGGGTTTCCCTTATAGTTCTGGGAATATGTTGTAGATATTGTTGTTTACTTAATAAACAGAGGACCTTCAATATATTTAGATGGTATAATTCCAGAGGATGAATGTACATGTAAAAAGGTAAACTATTATTTTTTGAAGACTTTTGGTTGTGAAGTATTTGTCCATATTGATAAAGAAAATAGAACAAAGCTTGAGAAAAAATCCAAGAAGTGTACCTTTATTGGATACGGTGTTAATGATTTTGGTTATCACTTATGGGATTGTGAAAATAACAAAATAATTAGGAGTATAGATGTCATATTCAATGAGAAGGTCATATACAAAGATCAGTTGCAGGGAAAGAAACATGAAAAAAAAAACCAGAATACATAGTGCTTTATGAGATCACTGATTTTTTTTTCCCAAAGGTACCAGAAAATCAAAATGTACAACAACGGGAGAAACATGTACCTCAAACTACTGCAAGTGTTCTTAGAAGATATACCAGGTTAATTAGATCCCTTGAATGATACTCTCCTTCATTATACTATTTATTGTTGACTGATTCTGGTGAACCAGAAAGTTATGAAGAGGCAATGCAGGTAGACACTAAAAGGAAGTGGTAGCAAGGAATGAAAGAGGAAATGGATTCCTTGGTAAATAACTAAACTTGGTACTTGGTTCATTTTCCTACAAGAAAAAGAGAATTGCATAATAAATGGGTTTACAAGTTGAAGGAAGAAGATGGAGGAAAAAAGCAGTACAAGGCTAGACTTGTTGTAAAGGGGTTTGCACAAAACAAAGGTATATATTTTGATGAAATATTTTCTCATGGTGTTAAGATGACTTCAATTAGGACTATTTTAAGTCTTGTGGTAGTAGAAGATTTACATCTTGAACAATTAGATGTAAAAACATCTTTTCTCCATGGGGATTTGGAGGAAGAGATATGTATGCAGTAGCCACAAGGGTATGAGGTCAAAGGGAAGGAGAATTTGGTATGCAGGTTGAAGAAGATCTTGTATGGTCTAAAGAAAGCTCCAAGGCAGTGGTATTTTAAGTTTGACAAGTTTATGATAGGACAAGGTTATAGTAGATGTCATTCTTATCACTGTGTTTATTTTAAAAGGATAGAAAATGGAAGCTATATTATCTTACTATTGTATTTAGATGACATGCTTGTTGCGGGGTCTAATATGCACAATATAAATGTGTTCAAGAAGAAATTAGCTAATTCATTTGTGATGAAGGATTTGGGTGCTACAAAGAAAATACTTGGTATGAGAATAACAAGAGACAGGAAAAAACACAAATTGACATTGTCTCAGGGTGAGTACATAGAGAAGGTGTTGGAGAGGTTTAGAATGCATGAAGAAAAACCAATTAGTACACCTTTGGAAATCCATTTCAAATTAACTAAGGAAATGTGTCCCAAGACATAGGAGGAGATAAAATACATGTTCGGGGTCCCTTATTCACCAACAGTTGGTAGCTTTATGTATGCGATGGTTTGCACATGACCATATATTGCACATGCAGTGGGAATTGTAAGAAGGTATATGAACAGTCTAGGTAAAGAACATTGGGAGATAGTAAAGTGGATTCTCAGGTACTTAAGAGGTACTGCTACTCATGCATTATGTTTTGGAGGTTCAGTCAATTTTCTATAGGGATATGTTGATTCAGATATGGAAGGTGATAAAGATAGAAGGAGGAGAACCACAGGGTATGTTTTTACTGTGGGTGGAAGAACAGTAAGTTGGATTTCGAAACTGTAAAAGGTTGTTTCACTTTCAACAATGGAAGCATAGTCTGTTGTTTCTACAGAGGCTAGTAAAGAGATTATTTGGTTACATAGGTTTATGGAGGAATTGGGAAAGACGCAGGAGAATAGAAGGTTGTATTGTGACAACGAGAGTGTCATTCATATTGAAAATAACTCGACCTTCAATTCAAAGACTAAACATATACATCTCAGGTACCATTTCAAATGATCTATCTTGGAAGATGGACATTTGAAGTTGGAAAAGATACATACTAGTCAGAATCATGCAAACATGTTAAAAAAGGGAGTAACCAGGGAGAAACTAAATTCCTGCTCAATTTCAGCTGGCCTCCAAGAATGAAGGTGAAGATGAGAAATTTTCTAGGTCCAAGGTGGAGTATAGTCCAGTAGGTACAACAGTAGTGGATTTGTTGTGTTCAGTCTCCAAGTGGGAGATTGTTGGTTGTGGAGCATGATTGGCTGCCTGATTCATAGGTTTATATTAATCGTGATTGGACCCCATTCCCTAATGAGGGGTGTGGGGGGGCTTTCCCCCAAAAAACTACTTCTGGGGGGGTCTAGGGGGGGAAGGAAACAATTTTTGTAGCCCCCCCTTGGTGGGGGATTCAGGGGCAGTGCCTCCGAAGTGAAATATTGGGAAAAATTTCAATGTAAAATATTGTAATTTTGTAGTCAATATGGACCGTTCATTATAAGGTCGCAGATATGACATTAGAAGTTATGTTTAGGGTTTTTTTCCCTGGAAGGAAACCCTCTCTTATGAGGGAATTTTGTTGTGGCTATGTGTTGACATGTTTACAGGAAGAGTGTGCTTTTCATTGATGGAAAACAAAAAAGAAAAGATGAAACCCTTCAACTGGTATCACAAGAGAAGGGTCGGAGGCCAAAATGTTTGAATACTTAGAAAATCTTCTAAGTCGGAAGAGATCGTAAGCTTAGGAGGAGAAGAAATAGTGGCGCTTAGATCAAGCACTGTGAAGAATCTGGATCATTGGATCAGAGTCCAGAAAGGAGGAACAAGCGCGTAGAGGAGGAGAATAGATCTCAGGCGTTAGATCTGAGCACATGGACCAACCGTCGTTGGATCCAGAGGTAAGTGCACGAGCCTTAATTCCTTTAGAGTGCACAGGAGAAGTGGACTCACGAAGTCCCAAAGTTTTGAGGTCTATCGGAACCATCCATCATCGAGGGGGATAGGTGGAAGCAGATCCGAGAGTTCGAGGATTCAGAATTTGGAATATTTGCAAGGATAAGAGTGGAAACTCGCGAAGTTCAAAATCACGAAGGAAATCCTAGTTGTTGGTGCCGGGAAGGACATGTGGAGAGATATCAGTGCTTCACTAATTCACAAATCATGAAATCCATAGGAAGGAGTGAATGCATGAGACAGGAACTTGCGAAGTCCGAGTTCGTGAATTGATCTCGACTGTTGGATCACAGAGAGATCTGGGTCATCGATATGACGTAAGCGCAAATTCAGGAATTGAAGAAAGGAGGTGCTCTAACCTCTGACATCGCGAGTCGCGAAGTCTCGAAGTGAGAAGAAGAGATCTAGACCTTCAATCGAGGAATTTCATGGGTTGTTGATTTGGCATGATGAAGTTTGGAGTTCAAGAGCTTGGACTTATAATAATGGAGGAGAGATAACTCACGAGATCACAAAACGCGAAGTCGCGTAGCGCCTTTTTGGTTAGCATGTGGTCACAACCTGTGGACATGTAAAGAGGAACTTGCACCCCGTGATAGTTCACGCAGGTGAATTTCACAAGGAGCTTCTTCGCAAGGAACTCTTGTAACTCTCAAAAGAGACCTCCTGTAACTGTCATATGAACTATCACTGTAACAGAGAAGAGGAAGGGTCACACTGGCAGAGAAACCCATAATCTTAGGATAATGACCATTGATGACGAACAGACTGTGGATAACTTCTAGAGAAGGTGAAGAGTTGCGTGGATGATGTGGTAGATGTCTTGGCGTGATAAAAATGTAGAACAAAGAAGAGAGGAAGTGATTTTTGGTAGTTTTTCATGCGAGTAGAAGGAGGTTGTGTGCAGGATCTGAAGAAGATAGAAAAGGCACAACACATAGCATGCAGACGCAGCATAGAGCATAAAACGCAGAAAGATGCAGAAGTGGATAAGTGCATAGAATCTAAAGAAGGCAGAGGAGACTTTGAGCTGCAACAGATCAAATTAGAGACAAATCAAGTAAGTATTTTTTTGTAAGATTCAATCAGGGTGGTAGGGTGGTGCTAGGGAGGGTTGTAGTCCTCTAAATTCTAGTTGGTGCTAGAAGATATTTTGTGAGTTGGTTCTTCCATCTGATTGGTGCTAGAGAAACTTGGGAGTTGGTACTTCCATCTAGTTGGTGCTAGATAAATCTGAGATTTGGTGCTCTCTACAAGTTGTAGCTTGCTATCAGAGGTTGTAGCCTCATATTTGAGTTGGTGCTCAAATACTGTGATGTACATGAAAGTTGGAGCTTGATTGACATCCTAAGAAGAAGAGGTTTTCTCCCTTTATGGGTTTCCTTAGGAAAATCAGTGGCTCTATTGTAAATTCTAACCTTGTACAATATCTACTGTAAACAGATATTCAGAAAAGAACAGAAAAGATACAATGGAAAATACAAACATTACACAGAGATTTTTCCCCTAGAAACCCAAACTGGGAAAACCAACATATTCTATATTCATTCATTGTGTTACAATGTTTACAATACAAAATACATATAGGATCCAGCGACATCCAAAACCCTAACCCAATGACCTGGATTAGTCCAAAACCCTAATTCCTTAACTGGAAATTGAAAACCATCGGCAAAGAAACCATGTGCTGAAAAACCACCTAAATATAATGCGGTCCCGATCTAGAAAAAAAAATTCGGGGGGGG
>ML815903.1:26715-40779 GCA_009831015.1 Picea engelmannii | reverse complement strand
TATATATATATATATATATATATATATTGTTGGGGAGGGACTCCCTGCAGCTGTCTGTTGACTCGAGGGCCGCGAGGGCGATGTCGAGCATCGCCCAAGCCCCCTGCACGGGCCAAGACCCAGTTCTGTGGCACCACGGGATCGAGTCCTGGCCCGCGCAGGGAGTTGTGGAAATGACCGACGTTGCCCCCGCAACCCTCTAGCTAGCAAACAACTAGAGCACCCTCTTTGTTTGCGCTCTATGTGAACTTGCAAATGAAAACCATGGATATCAAGTGTATTTGTGTCTGGCTTTAGGCCAATGTTTATGTTGTGTGTAAATCCATAAAGAGATGGTATTAGAGATAAATGTGTTATATCTGTGTTTCCATATAAAACACCAAAAGTTGAAGGGTTTCCATATAATTCTTGAGGTCAAGTTGGATTCTACTCAGGCTTGATGTACTCTGAAATGTGTTGTATCTCTCATATGTAAAAGTTTCTCTTGATAATAAAATATTTGTTTTGGGTTATTTCCATATATGTGTTATGCATTTCGAGCCTTATGTTCAAAAGCGAAGTAGCTAAGAAGTGACAGTTAGATAGAAGACGTGGGAGCATAATTTTTTTCCAAGATAAGTCTCTAAGACATTATTGCAACATTGAATCCAAGTGGGCCTGTGAGTCTGCATTCATATTTTTCTTCAGGTTTTGTTCAATTTACCTTATGTTATTGGTTGTTTTTCCTAGATACAATTTTTCTTGTTGAAACTTGTAGTAGAAATAAAATATGGCGCATTGTGGATCTGGTTCAAGTCATTCATTTTCTTTATCAAGAGATGTTCAGAAAAATAATAATTCATGGTTTAAAAAATTGCTTTCATCTTCCAAGAATATTGATCCACTATATAATACTAGGATTATTTCTCAATAATTTGAACCTAACCCAAAATGGTCATTACCTAAAATTCCTTCTGAAAACATGTATGACTTACCTATGCTTAAGTTCAGAACTACTACTCTCATCCGTTATGTATCCACTAATGTTCATATTTCACTCTCAAAGCCCATCTATCAAATATCTCTTCTCCATAGTGAAGACATTAAGTAGGCCTTAGAACAAGCCCATCAATATCTGCACTTAGGTCTTATTTAATTCGGCATAAATCCTTTGGTAAGACCAGGATTGAATTTGTCATGTCTTTGTTGTGAGGTAGATTCTTGCCATAACTATTTCCAAAGTGATTTAATAGGTGGTTTCCAAGCCCCTCTTCATAATGGCCTTGTCTGGTCCTTTGTTTTTCCTAGATTTCAAGTTTCGATTACTGATCCACACATTCTCAATTTTTTGCAAGCCTACATCCGATATTTTGGGTTCAATATGTCCCCTCGATCTAAAATTTCTCAACTACATACAACTGTTTGTCTGATATTTTTGTCTACTACTTTTCCTGCCTTGAATCCAAAACTTCTTACTCTCACAACTCGTGAAGGCGTGGTGGTAGGACCAGGAAATGTTACCCTGATCACTCTGGGATTTACAGAACTTTCAATACCAAAAGAGTGGAATGCTAAATACACTAGCCTAGAGAAAAAAATATTCCTCTTTCTGAACCACAACATCTCACAATATGTCAAACAGACAAACGTCCATTCCTTAGATTGGCAAGATCACAGAGTGTCAAAATAGAAACTCCTAGGACTGTTGAAAAGTTGATAAAGTCTAGACCAAGTAATTCTATCCCAAAACCTCAGTCTAGATTTATTGAATTATATGAACATATGTGAAATCATAAAAGAAAGAACACTTCTTGTAAATTATGTGAAGCCTCCTCCTTTATTCCCACTAGGTCTACTTCAGATCTCGATTCATTTGAAAAATATAGAGATATACCATTCTCTCCTCTTCCTCAACCTTCTTCAGTTCAACCAAAACATCTGGGACAACACTCTAACTTTGTTGATTGTCTTGAAATATTTTCTCCCCGGGAAATTAAAATGTTTACATATGATCTACATAGAGCAAAGGAGACGTCAGGAAAATCAACCATAATTCCTAAAAGATATTTGGGTCCGGGGAATTTTACTCCCAAATACAAAGAAGGCGCTCTTATTTCAGACATGGATTTTATCCAGTATCGAAAAGCCTCTGAAGAAAAATCCCAAGATATCATTAAGATGCAAAATTATTCCAACTATCCGTAAGTTTGCTTAGCACATAATATATATGATATGGCTCAATATATCATTTAAACAAAATACCATCACTGGTATCCATACAGACTTAGATTAGTTAGAATATAGTTCTACTTCCAACTCAAAAAAGTTGGATGAATTAACACAAAAATTGGATATTGTTATGGAAGTCCTGACACATTTGAGGTCAAATGTGAAAAGAGAAAAATATTCTTTGTCTCCTCCCCTGTATTTAGAAGATTTTAGTCACCAAGACTATTCCTTTTTTTTTTATCCTAAATCATCCTCACTCAAATATCAGTTTCCATTATTAAAAGGGATAAACAATCAACAATCAAAGCTCCCCAAGATAAGAAAGTTGAGATTTGGACCAAGAAAAACTTCAAATGATTAAAAATCAGTTATCTCAACAACTTCTTGAAATCAAAGATATAAAAGAAGAACAGCCTGATTCTTCCCAAGCTAATCAAGAAAATACACCAAAAGTTGTAGATGAGAAAGGAAATCAATAATTTCAAACTGCATGGGAAAAATGATGTAATGCTAAATATGGGTCTAAGCGCAAAATCCCATATGATCCAACAAATTCTCATGATAATTCAACATTTAGCAGAGAAAATATAGACCCTACCCCCATCTCTAATCTCAATTGTAAATCTAAAATGGAAATAGAGATGGTGATCCAAAAATGGAATGCTCGGGGAAAAACCCAAAAGGCCTTTTTTAAGAATAAATTCACTTGGAGTGAATTAACACTCAGACTGACATGAGGTTTCATTGGTAACCTTGATATTTGGTGGCAATGCCTCAATATTGAGGATAAAATCCACATGATGGAATCTGAAAAACCCCTTGAAGAAATCACCAAAGTTGTCTTGCATGAGTTTTATGGGAAAATGAAATTCAATACCCGACTATACTCAGACGTGTTCATGAGCCAATTCCTGTGTAATATTAATGACCTTCTTGATTTCTATTGAATAATGAAAGACTTGTTGTACAAATATAGTGATCCTAATATTCTTGCTTACATTATGAAATACCTTTCTGCTATGCCTGGCGAAATTCCTGACTTAGTACAAGAAATAATGGAAGAAGAAGACATAGACATTGAAGAAATTTCTCTTGTAGGAATTCATGAACAAATAATGACTACACCATAGAAATAATGTATCCATAGGAAAACTACAAAATATGTAAAAATGAAATTAGGATTTGATGGATCTATGTGTGATATTTTCGCAGAGACCTACCATTTTGGCTGTAGTAAAGCTAAAGGAAAAAAAAAAGTTATGGAGATAATTGAAACTACAAAACTTGCAAATCTAAATCCTATTTTATGTCTAAGTCTACTTATCCTAAGTATCAAACCAAGAAACAAAGACAATTTTTTAGCCAAGATAAGAGACCAAGGAAGACCTTCTTTAAGAAAAGACAATATCCCAACAAGAAAATAAATTGATACATATGCCACAAGCTTGGACATTGCACTAATCAGTTTCCTCTGCGAGGAAAGACTATGTTCCAACATAAGCTAGTAGATATCTTCTCTCATGCTTATGATCTAACTAAATGGGACTTCGTAAGTACTCGTTCAGATGGTGAATATCTACGAGTCATTTATACCTCTGATTCTGAGTATGATTTTGATCCTCTTCCTAATGTAAATACACATGCACTTGATTCAGACTCTGATTCTGTTACTTCTGATATCGATTTCCTTTCTATTCCTGAAATGAAAATGTTTACTATCTCTCATTCCTCTCCTGTTGAAATTCAATCCCAAATCTCTACCCTCTAGCCAAGGATGATTTTAGGGGCTAAATTTCTCTCATGGGCTAATTTTCCATGTTTTTTCCCAAAAAAAGATTCACTATTCTAAAATTGATTCGCCCAAATTCTATAGGATAAAATTATTTTACCTTAAAAATCACCAAAATTTTATACAAACTATATAAAATCCTTAGAAATTTGAATATTTTTACAAAAATATTGCCAACATTTTATAGTTGGCATATGAATGATTAGTAAGATTCGCTAAGGTTTCTACACTTTAAAATAAATTTTGATCCTTAAAATCATCCCTGCCTCCAGCTCCGCCTCTCCTCTCTTACTCCTGGAGATTTTCATCTCGCCAATTGTTACACACCAAATTCCCACACTACTAAGTGTGAATTTGTCACACGTTAGTGAGGGAGTGTTTTTAATAATCCCTAGACATGTTAGGAGAGAAATTTATCATATGAAGGTCAAAATACTATGTGCACATGTATTATTCATTTTTATTGAAAAAAATGAAATTAATTTAGTGTGAGAATCCACCTCACATTTAGTTTCCTAATCTTAAGGAGAATTTGAGAATCTCATGGATGGTTGAAATATTTTCCCAAACCAAAATCCTAATTTGATGGATCTTGAGAGATATTTCCTCCTTAAAATCCTTGAGATATGTTTTCTCCCTAAAATCATTGAGAGATATTTTCTCCCTAAAAATCTTGGAGATCCCAATTGAGTGGATCTAGTGAGTGATCTTCTCCATGGTGGTTAAGCCTCCAAATCCTATATTATGAGGACATTCCAAGGTGAGAGAGGGGAAAGAATCCATTGAATCATCAACATTTTGATCTCAAAAATTTCATGAATGGGGTTGGTCAAGGAGAACTTGAAGAAGGTATTGTAGTGTTAGACATGGCTTGTAAGTTCTTGTAACTTGTTTTCCAAATTAATATTAACTTGGCCTATTGATTTCATTATGATTGTTCATTGTAACGTCTATGCTTAAGTCAAATAAGGTATAGATAGATCTCTTTTTTATATAATGAAATATAGTAAAAGTAGGAAGTTTTTCCATTAGTCTGCAGGTCTCTTTGATTGTTGAAGGAATTGGAACAACGAGGTAAGGTAAGCAAGGTTGGACATACAGGACATCGAACTTGATAACTTTTGAGACACTTGAGTTAAGAACCTCCAATGCAGATAACAAGGCATTCCTCTATGTTGGGTTCATATGGAGTACCTCCAAATATAACATTACACATGATGTTTGGCCCAAATATTTGAGAATTGAGTAATTTTAGATGACTCTAGCATTATGATTATGATCAGAGTGCTTAAGAAATCCTTTCAGAATGCGAGGCATAAGATCAGGCTTATCCATCTAGAAAGGTGTTTCCAGAGTGGGAGGTTCTATACCCAAAGTAGATTGTTGAGGACCATAATCACGAGTCCTACTAGCTATGTTAACCTCAGATCAGACCATATTGATGCATTGATGGCCACCATCATGTTCCATGGGACTTTGACCTCCACCTGATGCATGTCCAATGTTTGAGGTTCCTAAGGCCATATTTTGACTATGCAAAAATGGATTAGTTAACACAATAGGTTGCTATGTTATAAGCCTCAAGGCTTCCTCTATATTAGGGAATAAATGACTAAGGTGATCCTCTTTACATAGATTACATGGGAAATTCACCTTCCTCTTTTATTTCTTTCCCTCACCAACATTGTTACTAGGCGTGTCACTATTTTGGTTGTCCTTGCTCTTATTATTGTTGTTATTCCTACCTTTCCTCTTATTCCCTCCAGGATGCTAGTTACTGATCCATATTTAGGAGTGGAACGAACTTATTAACATAATGAATATAATAAACATAGAGATATTAAGAACAACACAAATATCCAGTGAACAATATCTTCTATTGAATAACTTAAATAGGCTGAAACTGTAAAAATGCAAAACTGAAACACTTGCTAGAATGGTGGTATCTATCTCTGAGAAGAGATGTGGCTGCTATGTGCATCCATATGAGCATAATGATTACAATGAGGCTCCAAAGGCCTTTCTAACATTACTCATGAATTCCAAAACCCTAAACATCCAAAAACCTAACCCTTGGAGATGAAACTCCAAAAGTTATGTGGGCCCCTATGGGTAAGTTGGTACCTCAACTTCTTGGGGTCGTAATTTTTGCATACGACCTTTGTTTTAGGCGCATTATAGCCCATTGGAAAGGTATTTTCGATAACTACACATTACATCCTCAAAATCAGACTCAGTGTATATTTTTACTGTGGCGATCCAAAAAAAAACTATTTGGGGCCCCAAAATGGCCCTGGAAGTACAACCAGATGTGTTGACATGAAAACATACAAAATAAGTGTGTTGGATTAAGTGGGAGGCCACCAATATCCACATGGCAGATGTGTAGGGCTTCAGACAACCCCAAAAGTGTAGAACCCATAATTACAAATAAGTACAGAAGAACATGTTAAACTAAAAGCTATCAAGAGGAGTGAGTTGGAATAGGTTGGTGGCCACCAATATCCACCTGCATCAGTCCTCCCCCCTTAGGAAGCAATGGTCTCCATTACATTTCGTTCCCCCATTAGGTGAGGAAACTTATGTTGAATTTTGACTCGGGTGAGCCACCTTCCTCGGTGGAGGAGCTTGCTTGACTTGACAACTCGATAAAGTTGGATCCTCTACTGGCGAGTGCCCTTGAACTGTGTGTACACTATTTTATTAGTGGATTCATGTTCCATGTAGTTAGGGTTGAGATTTGTTGGTGCTATTTGTTCTGTGATCTCTGAGGTGTCCAATAATGGAGGAAAATATGGTCGAAGGAGGTCCACATTGATCATTGGGTGCAAGACAAGGAAGGGTGGATTGTTGAGCTCAAATGAATTGCTACCCACAACCTTGGTGATGGTGTAAGTCCCATAGTGAAGTGGGTGGAGATTTTGATGGGGATCTATAATATGCTCCTTCTGCAAATGTAAGAAGACCTTGTCTCCAACCTGAAACTAGTGCCCTACCTTGTGTTGATCATGGTGCTTCTTGTACTTAGCATTGGCTTTATGAAAAATCTCATGGACTTGTTGGTGGATTCGCTGAATCCACTCAATCAATTTGGTGGATTGTAAGTATCAGACTAAACATGAGAAGATTTTGTTTGTGTGTTTGAAAGAGGTAGTGCAACATCAATGGGACCTAAGGGTTGGAATCCTAGTCCCAACTAAAATGGTCTATCATTGGTGGAGCTATGGAGATCCATGTTGTAAATTTGTTGAACATAGGAAAGACTCTCATCCCATGTACGTGGATTCTTAGAGTTGTACATTCATAGGATGTGCACAATCATCCGATTGATGACCTATGTTTGGCTGTCTGTTTTGGGGTGGAAAGTAGTGGATTTAGTGAGCTTGGTGTCCAACAGTGACCAGAGACTCGACCAAAATGTGTTTAGGAACCTGGTGTCCTGGTCAAAGATGATGGTATATGGCATCCCAAAGTGGACCCACACTTGTTTGATGAATATCTTGGCAGTATTTGTCGCTGTGATGTTTTTCTTGTAGGCTGTGAGGATGGCCATCTTCGAAAACTGATCAACGAACACAAGCACACAATCATTTCCTTGCTTGGTGGACAGAAGGCCAGACATGTAATCCATCGAGATGGATTCCCAAGGCTTATCAAGGATATGAAGAGGGGTGTATAAGCCTTTCTTCTTGATGGTTGGCTTGGCAATGGCATAAGTAATGAAATATCTAATATACTTGATGACATACTATCGAAGTTTTGGCCAATAAAAATGTTTTTGGAGAATGACCATAGTTTTCTCCACACCAAAATGTTCTACCATCTGACTGTAGTGAAATTACAAAATCATCTTTGCACGCTCTCTTGCAGGAACATAGAGATGGCCCAGATGGAATAACAGCTCGTACTAAATGTGAAAATCGGTGATAGTCACGCCTGTACCAAAGACCTGATAGGTGGTGGTGAAGTCTAGATATTGTTGATAAAGTTGAGTCCACTCAGATGCCTCATGTCCACATGAATGGAACACAGTGGTAAGTGCATCCATGAGAGGTCGATTGAGATAGTCAATGACAAGATTTGTGCTCCCTCTCATATACTTGATGTTTAGATGGAACTGTTGCAGGTAGGTGGACCACTTATGATGGCAGTCGTTCTGCAACTTCCCCTATGTCTATATGAACAACAAAGGCTTTTGATCAGTGTGGATGATTTTATCCTTTCCCAGAATGTAATGTTTCTATTGAAGACATGATTGTACAATGGAATACATTTCCTTGTCATAGGTGGGGTTTTTCCAAACAATATCTGAGAGTGTCTCACTATGGTATGCCACCAGATGATCGTGCTGAGTGAGAACTATGCCTACAACATAGTCAGATGCATCAGTCTCAACCTCGAACGGTTGTTGTAGATCAGTCAAGGAGAGTATTTGAATTCAGAACAAGCGATGCTTAAGATCATCAAATGCTCTTTGTTGTTCCTTCCCCCACATGAAATTTTCCCTACCACCACCCTTGGTCACGTGGCTGAGGTCCCATGCAATATGGGATAGTCCCAACATGAACCATTTGTAGAAGTTGGCCAATCCCAAGAAGCTCTGAATATCAATTAGTGTGGTCGGGGCTAGACAATCACAGATGACTTGGATCTTAGCAGGATCAACATGTACCCCATGCTCATCAACAATGTATCCCAATTATTGGACCTTGTTCATGCCAAAGGATCATTTTTCCAAGTTGGAATATAGCTTGTGTTGCTACAGAGTGCTCAAAACCTGTTGAATATGCCACATGTGCTCCTCCCAAATTCTATTAAATATGAGGATGTCATTCAAATATACCATCACAAAAGAGTTGGTGAAGGGTCTCAATACATCATCAATCAACCTCGTGAAAGTGGTTTGTGCATTTGTTAAGCCAAAGGGCATGACCAACCATTTGAAGAGACCTTCTTTAGATTTGAAAGTTATCTTCCATACATCACTTGGTTCGATGGGAACCTGGTGGTAGCTAGACTTTAGGTCAATATTGTTGAATAAATTTACTCCCTTGAGTTGGTCAATAAGGTCATCAATCTTGGGAGTTGGGTACCGGTTTCTGACGGTGATTTTTTTAATTATCTATAATCAATGCAGAGTCGCCAAGTCTCGTCCTTCTTCTCCACCAGTACAATTGGGCTTCTGCAAGGGGAGGAGTTGGATTTGATGTGCCCCTTTTGAAGAAGCTCTTGGATATGACGCTTGATTTCATCATTTTCCATCAGTGAGCAATGATAGACTGGTCCATTAGGAAGAGGTGAATTGGGGGTTAGATCAATTGGATGCTTGACTTGGTAGTGAATCGGTACCCCAGTGGGCCAGGATAAGATGTCTCTGTACTCTTCCATGATCCTATCCACTTGATTATGCTACAAAGAGAGGCTGTGTGTAGATGCCACGGATATGGAGGTGACCTTTTTCTTACTGTGAGCATGGATCACAAAGAAGATGATCTTCCTGGTCTGTGAAATGACCTTACTGCATTACTTAGAAGATATTAAAGAAATAGCGGTAGGTGGCACTACCTCTGGTATCCTGTACAATTATCTACCCAAAGTAATAATAACACTACTGGGTCTAGACTCATACACAACATGATGCTTCCACAAATATGGTTTTCCTAAAATAACATCACAAACTTAAAGGGGACCAATATCACCTAATACCTCATCTTTGAAAGGCTTGATGTTGTAGGGAAGATGACATTGTTGGCTGACACGAAGATCTCTTCCCTGGAGAAGCCAACCGATGATGTAGGGTTGTGGGTGCGGTTTTGTCGTTAGGTCCAACAGCTTGGCGACCTCTATTGAGATCAATTTATTCTGACTGCCTCTATCGGCAATGAAATGAAGAAGATCCCCCTTTACCCACATCTATGAGTGAAAGAGGCATTCCTCTTCCTCTAGTTCTTCTAGTTCTCTTGGATGGAATTTGGTGGTAGTGATAGTGGCACTTGGTTCAACATCAATAATGTTCTTCCCTCCTTCTAGATTTGATTCAGAATTAGAATTAGCCTCTAACTCAGAATTCTTCATCTTGACCTCGAGTGACTGCTTGGAGTGACATTCTTCAGTGTTGTGCCAAGAGATTTTATGGTATTCACACCATTTTCTCGTGTCCTTCTTCGTCTTTTCATTTCCCTTCTTGTCTTGTGGCTTGGAATGGTTGTCCTGAGAGTGGCCATATTTTATCTGTCCCTTGTTGTGTGGGTTGGGGATGCCTTTGCCTTGCTTTAGTTGTGAGGATTTTGTAGATCCAAACTCTCACCTCTTTTGCATAAATTTATGCTCGATCTTGACAACATATCTATAAGTCATACCCAATGAGACGATGTCTAGAATATCCATTTATTTTTTAATGTATCTATGTAAATAGATGTGGTATTTGAGCACCATATGTCGCTTAGAGTCTTTGATACATAATTTGGTCCATAGTGTAGGGATTAAATCCATAGAAGTGTAGAACCCATAATTACAAAGAAGTACAGAAGAACATGTTGAACTAAAAACAATCAAGAGGAGCCAGTTGGAATAGGTGGGTGCCACCAATATCCACCTGGATCAGTTACCCTTTGGGTTTGTCAACTGCTCAGAATGTACATCTGATGATTGGGTGGGAGAGGATGAAGCCGTAGCTTGTCCCGATGTAGACTGGTTGAGAGACACATTTTACCTCTAATTTGTCACTTGATCTGTGGACTTGGAATTTGTCGAGCCTATAATTCCATCGGCATGGGGCCCAATATTTTGTCTTGGATCATAATTCGACCACGGTGCATCAAGAAAAATTCCATAGAGCATCCCAGATTGAGCGTATATAAGATATAATTGTTGGAATTTAAAATGGCCCCTTCCCCAGTCATTACTCCGGATGTGGAAACATCCTTCGAAACATATGACAATAGGGACTTAAGAAACCAATCCAACAAAAACTCTAGAGGAATGGTAGCTTTAATCAACCGTTTTCTTCTACACCACTCTTGAATGTGATCCGAGATGTGGGTGGCTTTGTCTTGATGAAAAGTCAACAAAAGCTTTGTATCAACGTCATACCGAACTGACAGTTGAAATTAGTTGATAAAATCTAAGACCAACTCAATGAGAGTTTGGTATGTTCCCCCTAGTAACTTGATGTACCATTTCATAGAAATCCTCATAAGGGTGCATTGAAATAGTATCAAACAAACAAAATCATAATTAAGAGAGTTTGATGAGCACCATAGGTGAAAAGTAGTGAAATGATCACCTAGATCATCACCACTCTTACCCTCATATTTTGGAATGTTCAAGGGAAGATTGGTAGGAATGGAGGGCCATGCCAGATCATGACACATGGGTTCATTCATTAATTTTGATAGATCTGGAAATTCAACATGGCTGGAAATGGGAGCCTTGGTTGCAGTGTCTGAGACCACGCTCCTAGGAAAGATTGATTTTGAGAGACTCCAGGCCGAGGAGAGTTCAATATATTCCTCCTAACTAATTCATAAAAGGATGTAATGGCATCATCACTTATGGGGATGCTTGTGAAGAAAAAGCGATATGATACGGATTACCCATGTGAGGATATTCATTCCCCCCTAATGAATGGAATCCATGCGGGGGGTTTCCCATATTATAAAATTGATTCCCCCTTATGTAATACTAGATATTGGAGGAGGTTTTCCCATAATAAAATCATTCGTGGGCACAAGAATTATGGACGAAGGATAGATGGATGAGATAAATGAGGTAGAAAAACCTCTCATTTGTCCATTCTATGCTTGAAAAGTATAACTAGGATTTGGAGAAATGAGGATTCCAACCCCCTACCATAGGAAATGACTATGGGATATGACCCCCACCAAACGGGAAAGTATTATAAGGATTTGACATGCCCCCTGACCCAAAACTAGTATTTATGTTAAATGTCAGAATGGAGGACAACATGTGCATAGTCATATTCGGCATACCAAAAGAAAAAGTATTAGAGACCAAAGGCATCGAATGAGCACTATAATTGGGCATCCCTATTGAAAATATTCCATCGGGAGTGAAGATTGATGATGGCGAAGTCACACTACTTGAAAATATATAAGGAATCATCCCCATAAACTGAGCTGGCAACATCGATAGGGCAGTGCTATCTGAGAGAGTTATAGGAATCCAGGTAACTGATGATGAGGGAGTCATGGGGAATCCATTAATCATGATAGAGGAGGTAGGATTCGAATGGATTCTCGATACACTCATACCTGAATCATTACTCATATCTGAATCAGTTCTCATGATGGGATGGTCGTGAGCCTGAGTGGTGGAGATGTATGTACCACGTCTATTAACTATATGCCTTTTAGTAGGAGGTTTCGGTATCATACCAAACTATGGTAATTTATTCAAGAGTCGATGAGACTGGTAAGGAGGATGGTCTCACTCCAAGATGACTCAAAACCCGTGACACAATACAAAATAATAAGGCCAACTAATATACAAATAGAACACTCCTAAATAAAACTAGGGCCAATGCATGCAAACAAGATAGGATGGATGAAAGGGATCTCCCAAACTAAAGAAGGTATTCCTCTCCCATGAGGGGATGAGACTCTTGAAAAATAGAGTGGAGGCAAACAAATTAGTTACGAGGACCCTCGTGGGATTCACAGTGAAATTATTCAGATCCCTCTAGAGAGAAAATCCTCCATAAAGTCTTTGTGTTGTTCGATCCTTATCTCACTCAGGGTACCTGCAGAATAACCCCTACAAGCAACCTATGTGGATACCTAGGTAATGAAACTAAGATCACCATGGTATAACAGATGCTCAGGTGAGAAGTCATAGGTCTAGTCCACCATATGGTAAGGGTAGCTAAGACCAAATATCAAGAAGCACCAAGGTACCCCAAGAACTCCAAAAATATCTTTGGTGCTAGGAAGGTATTGGAGGGATATATCTATGAACAAGTTCGGGTGACCTCGTTCTTAAATCCGGTGTTGGATAGTTGATTTCAACCTTTGGAGAGGTCTAAAGATGTTGGACAGTTGATTGAAATTTGTATGATCAATATTGATGGTGAGTTAGTACATGTAGCCCCAGAGGCGTGGTTATTGGACCTTAAGTTTATTAAGGAATATGGACATGAAAGAAATTTAAATTTTAGGTAAGACTATCATAGATGGATAGTACACATCGTGTCATTTTCAATGATATGTGTAATTCCACGTGGTTCCTCGTGGTTAGAGACATATGTCATTATCAAGTTGGAAGCCTCGAAGAGTGGTCAAGAAGGCCCTAGTTGGTTACAAGTCTTAGTCAAAGGGTAAAGTGGTTGTAACATGAACACCTAAAAAAAGGAAAGAGGTTACCTAGAATTAGTATAAATACACCTCAAAGAGTCTCTCATTTATGCACACACTTACATTGAATATGGTCTATATTTTGGAAAATCTGTTAGTGACTCTGAGGTTGACTCTAACGTATCAAGTCTGAGGTAGCAAAGGAGTCTGAAGGAGCAAAAGTTTTAGAGTTGCAGAAAAATGGAAATCCTATTTTTATGAGGTTATACATGGGCTGCATAAGGACAGGTTGCATACATACGCGAGTTGTAGGAGGACATGTCACATACATCCACATGATGTAGGAGGACAAGTCGTGAATATGAGGAAACTCTTTGAAGAAGTATGGTTGGTTTATTTGCAACAAGGTTTGATGGTACACCATAGTTGCTATAGGATCTAAGATGGTATACTATAGGTTTCCATGAGTAAAGGTATATTTTTTATGTATTTTTTTTAGGCTTGTATCTTGGATGGTATGGCACATGCTTAAGGCATGTCTTGCAGGCCCTTGATGGTACATGATTGCATATGGTTGAGGTGATATTGTTACATGCATGATACATACTCTTGGTACTTGGTATATGGCTGTTATGGTTCATTGTTAGAGGAACATCTTTGTGATATTGACATATACATGAGGCTTATCTTATGGTACATGGAATAATTGAGAGTGATATGGTATATAATTCAAACATATTTCATGATATATGGTAT
>ML815903.1:0-26615 GCA_009831015.1 Picea engelmannii | reverse complement strand
TACTTGGTATATGGCTGTTATGGTTCATTGTTAGAGGAACATCTTTGTGATATTGACATATACATGAGGCTTATCTTATGGTACATGGAATAATTGAGAGTGATATGGTATATAATTCAAACATATTTCATGATATATGGTATATATTATATGGTATGGTATGGGTGTTGTTGTACATGATTGATGTGCATGGTTAGCACATGGTATGGTGTTGATGTGCATGCACATGGTTGATGCACGGTTTGGTACATGTTGGGGTGCATGGTTGATGCATGGTTTGGTACAAGTTGAGGTGCATGGTTGATGCATGGTTTGGTACATGTGTTGGTGCATGGTTGATGCACTTGTTGTGATACAGGTTGTGGTACATGGTTGATGCTTGGTATGGTACAAGTTGATGGTTTGGTATATGCTTTCGTACATTATGGAGATGCATATATTGTGATGGTATGTTGATTATATTGGTACATTATTGGTAGAGGCATGTGTTGGTGATGTTGGACATCTAGTTGAGAGGTCTCCTTGGTATATGATCCATGTGAGAGGATTTGGTTGAGTATTGATGACAGTGACAGGTTGGACATGTTGATAGTGACATGTTGGATATAATGACAAGTTGGACAGGTTGATAGTGACAAGTTGGATACAATGACATGTTGATAGCTTACAGGTTGATCTGATAGTGGAAGAGATAGTGGCAGTGCTTGTCATAGTTATTGTGGTAGTGACAATTTTTCTACACTTATATTTTAGGGCGACAGGACGAGCCAAGGAAAGGGGGTTGTAGCCTCCTTCTAGTTGGAGCTGGAGAATCAGGGAGTTGTATCTTCCTTCAGGTTGGAGCCTGAGATTAGGGGTGTTGTAGCCTCCTTCTTGTTGGATATAGAGAATTCAAGGAGTTGTAGCTTACTTCGGGTTGGATCATGAGAATAGGGGGTTGTATCCTGCTTCCATATGCAGCTGGATAATTTGGGATTTGGTGCTTCATGTGAATGAATTCTTGATATATATAAGAAATCATTTCATGGTTTTATCCCATTTAGGTTTCCACGTAAATACTAGTGTATTGTGTAGTTGATGTGATGTTGCTTATGATTATATGCTCTTGATATATTGATGATAAACTGTTGAACATTGTTGATAAAGTGAAAAAATATATATTATCGTTAAAAGTGGTATAAAGTGCTCATAATGATGCACCCCCCTATTAGTATTCCAACAATTGGTATCAAAGAAGGTTCCTTCAGAAACTAGTTTAACCACTGGAAGGTAGATCATGGAGTACATTATGAATGGAGTTCCAATGTTCAATGGTTAGAATTATCTGGACTATGACATATGGAGCAGAAGAATGGAAACATTTTTGCATTCACAAGGATATGATATTTGGTATTCAGTTGTTATAGGATATAATGGTTCAAAGAAACTAAAGACTGCAACCAAGAAGAAATTGAAGAAGAACAAAAAAATAGCAATGGATTTCATCATGGAAGGATTACCTGATTCAACAAAGGAAAAAGTGGGAAAATGTTCATAACCTAAAGAACTATGGGATAAGCTACATAATATATATTCTTCTCTGATCACAGAGTCATAGAAAGCCAAAGATTATGCATATGACAACTCAGATGATGAAGAAGCCTATAGAGGTGAATACTTTTTCTTTAATTGTGAAGAGTGTGGACATCTTGAAATTGAATGCCCTTATTTGAATATTAAAAGTAACGAGACAGAAAATCCTAATGAAATAGAAGAAAATCATGAGAATAAAAAGAAAACGAATCATGAAGAAGATTTCAATCAATGAGAAAGAGAAATTGAAGATGAAATAATCACATTGAAGATCCAAATTGAAGAAGAAAAGAAAACAAAAGAAGTCATGAGGAATCAGATGTTGAAGAAAGAAGAATCTCAGAACACCAACTCTGAATAAGTCGAGTAGACAATCATGATGTTAAATGGTCATCTAAAAGAAGCCATAAGGATTAAAGAAACTCTCGAGGATCAGAAGCAATGTTTGGAAATCAAAATAGAAACACAGAAGGAAGAAGCATAAAATAAAGAGAAGATATTGACAGATCATCTTAAGGAAATAAATGATGACTTAAATCAACTTGAAGCAGAATTTAGTCACGAAGAAAGAATACTTGAAAAATAAATCATATCCTTGAAGATCCAAATTGAAGAAGCAAAGTGAAAAAAATAAGTCATAAATATTCAGATGATGAGCAAAGAAGAATAGGTTGATAATCTCGAAGAAAAACTTGTCACATTGAGAGTTAAAATTATCAAGCTCAGCATGAATATTGAAGAGAGAAAAATTCACATCATCGATAGAGAATGTTGAAGAGAATCCCTCCAAGTTGCTAGAAAGGAAAAATGAAGAGAAGTTGAAGACTTATGCATAAGTCATTTTAGGTTTGATGAAGAAGGAATAATGAAAGCCCCTAAGGAATAAAATTCCAGAAATGTAGAAGACTCAAGAAGAATACTACAAAAGAGATGGACATCAAAGAATACCCTCCACATTCATACAACAAAGAAGCTTCAAACATAATGAAGGAGTCAATAGAAGAGAATATTGTGATCAGCCGAGGCATGAATTCATAAGATCTACACCACAAAGAGGATAATTCGCTCCCAGGTATGTAAATTTATTTTATGGTCATTGTTTTTATTGTACTAACTTTGGACATAAGATGGCAGATTGCAGGGCTTATGGAAGAAATGGTCAAGCAAGAAATGATTATGTGGCCCCACATAAAATTGAATGTTATAAATTCCATAACTATGGACACATAGCTCATGATTGTATAAGCATGATGGATACTTATGTAAAATAAAACACTGATATCAGATACAATAAAGTGTGGAAAAGAAAACAAGAATAGGTGAATAAAGACCAAGTCCCGGAGATTGTGAGATTTATAGTATTACAAGAAAGAAAAGAATAAAAGGTGAATAAAGAAAATGCACAAGAGATTTTACTTTCAAGAATTGTATTGCAATATCAATCCATCGGAAGAAAGGAAGAAGTTAGAGTTCAAAGAGATGATGAGTCTACAAGTCAAGAGTAAGATTAGTCAGCATCAAAGCGTGTATTTTTTTTATCCATCCATCTTGGAGACTCTCAGTAAATATGTATGTTGAATAGGGGGAGTCCATACTATAGATCGTAGAACCATATTTCGAGTAGTGGTTGTAGAGACAGACTTAGAGAAGTCATATAGCAGAAGTACAGAGTAAAAGATTGATCAGTTGAGAAGTTGTGTTTCCACACAGGTTGTTCCAAACATGTAGATTTTTCATGAGTAGATAGATCATATCAATGGATATATTTTATTCAGTCTGATAAATAGGACCATGTGACGATCAATTGTAATACATTCAAGACAAGTCTTCATAATGGTACGGTGATATATGGGTCAACATTGTGGACAATTGAGTAGCAAGGTTATGAATAGTTTGTGACATATGGACAGAGATGGATTCATGAGATGCTTAGAAGGTACAGGAAACATGGGTCAGATGCATAAAAACATATTTACAATTGGAATAAGTGGAATCAGTTAGTCACAAAAAGGCAAAGTAGTGATAGGAACAATAGAACAGGGAAACAAAAACCATCAACAAAAGCTATATCATTAGAAGGACATTGTTGAGCAATATGGTCAAGTGAACATGACAAGTGAACAAAGAAATCAAATTTTGAATTATTTTTATATATGTCAGTGAAATTCAAGAGGAAGCACCATTGGACAATAAACAACACTAGAAGAGAGGAAAGGAAATATATACAAGTATCCCTACATTGATTTACAACTTACAAAAAAGTCAAGGGAAGAAAAATCATCAGAGAGAGAGATCCAAAAAAGAAGAATAGTATAATATATATAGGGAGAGTTAACCTTTGGTCAAATGTGAAGAGAAAGAGCGGAGGCATTAAGACAAGGGGAGCAGCCCCAAGAGTGTTTATATTTTACTTATACAACTAGCAGTTACAATTCTTCTTTATTATTGCAATCATTTAGCACATTAAATTCATATATAAGATCATTGAAAGAGAGGCAATCACAAAACAATATAGAGACAGATTATCCTGGGAAACCATCTAGGCGAAGAAAATCTAGCAAACTTGATCAATATAGATTCACCAACCAAGAACAATGTCTCTATCTAAGAGAGAACTAACAAAGCAACATATCCTATTCTATCCCTTGACTAGGGAAGAGTAACACACCACTTGACCAATATTAATCCAAGAGATAGACCAAAAACCTTCCACCAATTCACCTCCTAGTTGCAACAGTGTCTCCCTATAAAACTTGCGCACTTTTCCTCTTGGTGTAGAGATAGTGAGTGAGTGTTCAAGTGAGGTGCTAGCCTCCTTTATAAATAGTAGTCTAGCCTCCCTTAATTAGGTCTGGGACAACCTATCACTTTACCCTCTTAATTTACATTTAATTGTCAAGGAACAATAGGGTCATCTTAATAAATATAATATAATAACATTCTTTAGGATTTGTCTTGGTCAAATACAATAAGGATATCTTCCGAAATTACTCAATATTCAACACTCCCTCTTAGCAAGGAAGGTATTCTTATTTTCACGATCATCATTACTATTTTTGTGCTTCTACATACTTAGTCATTGTCTTGTTTTCAATGACAGATCTATATATCATAAGAAGTTATGCACTTTCCCTGGAATAGCATACCAGCTTGCGTTGGGGTTACCAACCTGCATTGGGGTAGCGTACCAACCTGAATTAGGGTTACCAACCTGTGTTGGGCTAGCGTACCATCCTTCATTGGGGTTACCAACCTGCACTGGGGTAGCGTACTATCCTGCAATGGGGTTACCAACCTGCACTAGGGTATCGTACCAGCTTGCGTTGGTGTTACCAACCTATGCTGGGGTAGCGTACCAGCCTACATTTGGGTTACCAACCTGTGCTGAGGTAGCGTAGTGACCTATGTTGGGGTTACCAACCTGTGCTTGGGTAGCCTACCATACTACGTTGGGGTTACTAGCCTATGCTCGGGTAGCTTTCCTCTACTAAGGATCTCATCACTTCCCTCTATTAGGGAACACATTAGTTCCCGCTATTGGGGAACACATCACTTCCTTCTACTAGGTAACACATCACTTCCTGCTACTGGGGAACACATCACTTCCCTTTAATGGGGAAGTATTTCTAGATCACTCCAAGATTATCTTTGAAATACTCAAACTTGACTCTAGATAGGGCCTTAGTCAACATATATGCTACATGTTCGTCGGTGGTAATATACTGGAGTCTTACTTCTCCCTTCTGTACCATCTCCCACACATAGTGATATTTGATCTCGATATGCTTGGACTTGTCATGACACATTGGGTTCATTAACAACTTTATGCAACTCTGGTTGTCATAAATGATACAGGTTTCCTTCAACTCAAGATCAAATAATTATGCAATTAACTTCTAAAGTCACATAGCTTCGCCATAATCTGACCATGTTTCCACATACTACGCCTCTACAGAATTGAGTGCCATATATGTTTGTTTCTCACTAATTCATGAAATCACAACTGATCCCATACTAAAGAAACATTCAGATGTACTTTTTCGGTCTGTGACACTTCTTGCCCAATCTGAGTCTGCAATCTTATCTCACACTTCAAGATATATCTTCGTCCATAATCGATTGTACCTTTTAGGTACTTCATCACATGTTTTTCCATAATCAAATGAACATGTATTTCATCGCAAAACATATATATGTCCTTGTGTTCTTCGAACCAAATTTTCACATCACATTGTACCAACTTGGTACACTTGTTCAACTGTAACTCGATCAACACAATCATGTGTTGGCTCTATGTGCTTTCTGCAAAGCACTATCTATGTCATTGTCTAAGAGTATGTCTTCTACTCTCTCTGCAACTTGTTCCTTATGGAACTGGGACTCTGAATTTGCAACTATTTTTTCTAAAACATAGAATGACTACTCCAATCTCACTATAGCCATTTAAATTTGATAGTAGATCCTCTACTCCATTGTGATAACAAATTCATTTACTCCCTATGAATCTCATACTGCATCGGATTCTTTTAATGAAACATGGTTGTACTTTTTCTAATTACTGGAGAAAGTGTCTTTTCATAGTCTTCTCCCTCTTGCTAGGATAATCCTCTGGACACCCATTATGATTTGTACATATCTATGAATAGTCTTGGGGAGGCTCCTCATCCATAATGGATCATGAGGGATGAATCCCTCTGAACTCTAGCTGCTTCTGAGCTGGTACTTGGTGGGGCCTACTGTCTCACCACTAGTGGAACCATATACTTCTCATGATATGGCTAGTCAATGCTATATGGATTTTCATCTTCCAAAGTTTTACGGGACCATGTTGGTCTCTTCATGATTACTGCAATGGTTCTGGATAGGCCCTTTTGGATCTACTAGATTTTCCTTCTCCCTTTGATCCTTGATTTCTTCTAAGTTTACAATAACCTCAAAGTCTCTGCAAGATATACTCGGTGTTGGATACCAAGTCTTAATATGGAAAGTTGACTCAGAATTTGAACAAATTTTTCTTCTTATCAAGGTGGCTTCATTATCCATTGACCAGGTCTTCTCATCAGGAAACTGCAAAACACTAATAGTTCTATTCTAATGTTCTCTTTTTACCATAGATAATATCACATCATTGTCACCAAACCACATGCATTTACATATGCCACCCCCGAGCACAAAAACTATTTCTTGATTTTAAATGAGACCTTGCTGGATTCCTGTACCAGGGATAATGATCCAACAAGCATTATCCCTGGTACGGGAATCCAACAAGGTCTCATTATCCCTGGAATGGGAATCAAACAAGGTCTCAATTAAAATGCATAAAATCAAATGTTAATAAACTTAAAATTGAAATCAAATATGAAGGGTGCATACTTGGAGCGTGCATTTGTTAGACTGCTTGCTTTGATCTGTATGATGTTTGGATGAATAATGATACTTCTTCACAACTTGTATTTGACCCTCATGATACAACAATTGTCCATCTCTTGTACTTCCTGAAGTTTTAATGTGGTAATAAATGAGATACAACTATCAATATCACTTGATATGAATCAAGTGCTTCAGAAGTGCTAAGTCCTATATCACAAAATATATAGTTCATCTAGATGATCTTCTTTTGTTATTTTCCGAACAGGTTCATATTCTCCTACGAAATGGGCATGATGAATTTTAAAATTCCTTGTTTTATCTTGGTATTTGACTCTGGGACAATTTCTTGCAATATGTCCCATCTTCTAGCAAATGAAGCATCTGAAGCTTGAGAGATATTTATGAGAACTTGTCTTTTATGAGGCTTTTGAAATATTTTGTGAGAGTGAACTTCTTTCTTGTTCTTTCCTTTTATTGTGTGAACTGTTAGAACTTGATATTCATTGTTCTCTATATTTTCATTTCTTGCCTCTAATATGGCTTCTTCTTGAGTACAATCTTCCCACAACATGTTGAACTTAGTTAACTTTCTTCTAGAGTAGATTCCTTGGACGAAGGATTCCAAAGAATTTGGAAGACCATTTAATGTGGTCATCATTATCTCAACATCTTTGACTGAGTCTCCAATAGCTTCAAGTTGTTATTTAATCTGGGACACTCTTGTGAAGTAGGATTTTATGGTTTCTGAATTTTATATATTTACATCTTTGAGTTATGTTCTCAAGGTCATTTTTTTATTGATTTTCTTTCCTTCAAATAGACGGGATAAGGAATCCATCATTTTATTTAGGGTTTTTAATGCTAAAACATGAGGAATCAAATGTTTCTTGATGGAATCGACAATAATCCTCTTTGATTTGATTAAATCCTTATTATATTTGGCTTTGGCCCCAACTCCCTCTAGCTCTTCAATATATTATTCAACAAAACTTGCAAGGTTATTCTCTTCTAGAATGAGCGTTACTATGTACTTCCATGCTTGGAAGTCATCGACTCCTTCAATATTTTCATCAAGATTAGTGCTAGTAGTCATCCTACCCAAAACAAGTAAAAATAATAAAACAAAGTTCAAGATGAGTATTTTATACCTTACTAGAGAGATTGTTGAGTCAAGAATGGAATCTGTCACAAATATGCAGTAGGTGCAACCAAACTTAGGGTTTATGAGGAAACCCTAATTTTTCAACTTTCAAATCTTAGAATTATAATCTAGGGACCGGATGCACCCTCCTAGGGAGAGATGCTACGTGTGGTTACTTTCTCCAATGTCCTCCTTAAATAGGGAAAACATCACCCTTAGGGTTTATGCAAAAACCCTGATTCTGCAGGAACTGCAATACTGAAAACTGAATTTTGGAGAGGGTGTGCAGAGGCTAGCCACTTCTTATAAACTTTGAGTTGATATCTTTCAGGAACGCTCTGATCCCATGTTGATATTTTTCTTATACAACTAGCAGTTACAGTTCTTATTTATTATTGCAATCATTTAGCACATTAAATTCATATATAAGATCATTGAAAGAGAGACGATCACAGAAACAATATAGACATAAATATTATCTTGGGAAACCCTCTAGGGGAAGGAAACCCAACAAACTTCCTCAATAAAGATTCACCAACCAAGAACAATGTCTCTCTCCAAAAGAGAACTAACAAAGTAGAAGATCCTCCTCTATCCCTTGACTAGGGAAGAGTAGCACACCACTTGACCAAGATGAATCCAAGAGATAGACCAAAAACCTTCCACCAAGTCACCTCCTAGTTGCAACAGTGTCTCCCTCTAAAACTTTCACACTTTTCCTCTTGTTGCAGAGCTGGTAAGTGAGTGTTCAAGTGAAGTGCTAGACTCCTTTATAAATAGTAGTCTCACCTTAGGTTTGGGTTGACCTATCACTTTACTCTATTAATTTACATTTAATTGTCAAGGCACAATAGGACCGACTTTTACAAAGGCACAATAGGGTCATCTTAATAAATATAATATAATAACATTTTTTAGGGTTTGTCTTGGTCAAATACAATAAGGATATCTTCTGAAGCTACTCGATCTTGAAAAATGAGGAGATAACCTTTTTCATTGATGTCAAAGGGGGAGAGATAGAAACATTGATGAGGAGAAATGATCACGGGGGGAGCATGAGCATGAGTGTTTCCATGTCTCAATGTTTCCATCAATGTTGGTGTTGCCATCAATTCCAAATGGGGATATTGTTGGACAATTGGTTTGGAAAATTGGTTGTCATTGATGTCAACCCTTGGAGAGTGATATTGGAGATTGATGTCAAACCTTATAGATTGATTTCAACCCTTGGAAAGGTCCAGAGATGTTGGAAAATTAATTGAGATTTGTATGATTGAGATTTATGGTGAGTTAGTACATGTAGCTCTAGATTTGTGGTTATGGGACTTGAAGTTTATTAAGAAACATGGACATGAATGATAGTGAAATTTTAGGTAATACTATCATATATGGATAGTACATGTCGTTTCATTTCTGGCGATATATAGAACGTTACGTGGTTCCTCACGGTTAGGGAGATATGGCCTTGTAAAGTTGGAAGCCTCGAAGAGTGGTCAAGAAGCCCCTAGTTGGTTACAAGTCTTAGTCAAAGGGTAAAGTGGTTGTAACATGAAACCCCTAAAATAAGGAAAGACGTTACCTAACATTAGTATAAATACACCTCAAAGAGTCTCTCATTTATACACACACTTACATTGAATATCTGTCTTATGAATGTTATGGTCTATATTTTGGAAAATTTATTAGTGAATCTGAGGTTGAATCTGACATATCAAGTCTGAGGTGGTGAAATATTTTGAAGGAGAAAAAGTTTCGGAGTTGAAAAAAAATGGTACCCTATTTTTATGAGGTTATGCATGGGATGCATAAGGATAGGACGTGTACATACGGAAGCTACAGGAGGACATGTTGTGTACATCTGCATGTTGCAGGAGGACAGGTCATGGATTTGAGGCAAATATTTTAATAAGTATAGTTGGTTGAGTTGTAGCAAGGTTTGATGGTAAAACATATTGTTTATAGGATCTGAGATGGTATGCTTCAGGTTTTTATGAGTAAAGGTATGTCTTTTATGTGTTTTTTTAGGCTTGTATCTTGGATGGTGTGGCACATGATTAAGGCATGTCTTGGAGGCCTTGATGGTACATGATTGCACATGGTTGAAGTGATATTGTTGCATGCTTTATACATAATCTTGGTACTTGGTATATGGTTGTTATGGTTCATTGTTAGAGGAACATCTTTGTGATATTGGCATATACATGAGGCTTATCTTATGGTACATGGCATGATTGAGAGTGATATGGTATATAGTTGAGACATATTTCATGAAATATGGTAGATGGTATATGGTATGGTATAGGTGTTGATGTACATGATTGATGTGCATGGTTGTCACATGGTATGGTGTTTATGTGCATGTACATGGTTGTTGCACGGTTTGGTATAGGTTGAGGTGCATGGTTGATGCACAGTTTGGTACAGGTGTTGGTGAATGGTTGATGCACAGTTTGGTACATGTGTTGGTGCATGGTTGATGCACTTGTTTTGATGTAGGTTGTGGTACATGGTTGATGCTTGGTATGGTACAGATTGATGGTTTGGTATCATATTTAGTACATGGTTGACACATATCTTGTGATGGTATGTTGGTGATATTGGTACATTCTTGGTAGAGGCATATGTTGGTGATGTTGGAAATCTACTTGAGAGGTGTCCTTGGTATATGATCCATGTGAGAGGATCTGGTTGAGTATCGGTGACAGTGATAGGTTGGACAGGTTGATAGTGACAGGTTGGATACAGTGACAGGTTGATGTGACGATGTTAGAGATAGTGGAAATGATTTTGGTAGTGAAAATTGGTCTATATTTCAAGGATGTAGGACGAGGCAAGAAAAGGGGGTTGGATCCTCCTTCCGGTTGGAGCTAGAGAATCAGGGAGTTGTAGGTTCCTTCAAGTTAGAGCCTAAGAATCAAGGGGTTGTAGCCTCCTTCTAGTTGGAGCCATAGAATTTAGGGAGTTGTAGCTTCCTTCAGGTTGGAACCTAATAATAGGGGGTTGTAGCCTCCTTCCAGTTGTAGCTAGAGAATTTGGAAGCTGGTTCTTCCTATGAATGAATTATTGATATATATAAGAAATAATTTCATGGTTTTCTTCCATTTGGGTTTCCACGTAAATATCGGTGTACTATGTATTTGATGTGATGTTGATGATGTGATACTTCTTATGATTATATGCTCATGATATATTGATGATAAAGTGAAAGAATATATATTGTGGTTAAAAGTGGTATAAAGTGCTCATACTAATTCACCCCGCCCCGCCTCTCAATATTCCAATGAAAACTTCTCAAGAGACTTATTAATCGAAGCCAATTGAAGGTGTACTATTATCTACAAGGGTCACCTGTCACTTAGCTCCAATTATCTACCCTAGAGTTATGTAGAGTAGGATTAGAGTAGGATGCACAATGGGTAGAAGAGTACATAGTTTTCATACTTTACCTTTTTAGAATCACAACATACACTTCATTCACACATGTGGATAATATAGATTGACAACTTTGTTGATTTCCACTTCAGTTTGAAGTTATGGTCTCTATAAAAGGTATTGGCACTGGAAAGGGATTCACACGCGATTGGGCTGGGCTACCTAGTGCTACAAACATTCAAGTGTCAAGCAATCAGGGTCAACCAGATCACACATATCCCTGGATAAATGATTTTATCTTACTCAAACTAGGATACAACCACATTTTGGTTTGAGGCTCTGGTCCGTCAATGATGATAATTTTCTCTTACTCAATTCCTGCATCAATCACTCCATGAGGTAGTTGGATCAAGGACGATCCAAGTAATATTAGTGGGGGGCTATTAGCACCCAAAGTTTTAGGTAAATATCGATCACAAATATAAATGAAGTTGTCCATGCCTATTCTAATTTTGTGAACAATCAAGTAGTTGTGTGGGAAGTGATAGAATCTACATGCACCAAATAAAGTTTTGTTATTTCACATTAGTTCAATTTCTTCCAATGTACATTGTTATGGGTTTTGTGATGTGCACCAAATATCAAGAAGACCCCACATGCACATCAAAATCTATTATAGAAAATGTTTCCTCGCTCCATGCATATTGCTTTGATGACCTTCCACTTCCCTCTACAAACTTAATTTCCCCCTTTTTTTTTTCACTCCAGAGCTATAAATATTTTTTTTTTCCATATACATGACATAAATATGTAGTTTGCTCCATTATAGCCTGTGTACATCAGGTTTAGTGCTCAAAATTTTAAAAATATGTCAGGTTTCCATGCCATTTCACTAGATCCATGATCCTTGACCTTCCATATACTGGAAATGCTCTGACTCAATCCTTCAATTCCATTTGGAGGATATAAATTAAGCCATATCTGAGCCTTGAGGACAATTCATCATAGAGAGAAAAGACACTCTGGAGAAATTTCACCTCATAATTGAGTCTACATCCCTTTGTCCTTGAAAGTATGTTCATGTGTTCAACCCCCAATCTCTTCCTATCTTGATATGGAGGAATTTATTGACTCCTAGTTCTTATGAGCTTGCCTTTGTGGAGTATTGAAGTGGTGGATGCCCAGCTGGAGGGACTTAGTTTCGCGGTTTCGATATGTGTCGTTAGAGAAGTTTGTCACCTATCTACTTATGTTGATTACATTAATAGAAATATTATTTTCTCGTCCAATTGATATCTTGAAAATATTTGTATTACTTCCATGGGTATATTTATAATGTATGTTAATGGATTATGCTAATTTATATGCTAACATTCTATATCATTTCCACATGCTTGTGTATCTTGGTTGTTGAGCACAAGTTGTAGGTATATATCTTTGGGTCGTGTGCTCAACGGTGGTCTTCTTTGGATGTCTAGACAAGGTAGGATTCTAGCATTCTCTTGTTAGCATTTCATTTATATAAAATACTTTATATTAGATATAATTTTTGGGTGTCATTCCATTTCTTGTGGTTTTCCCCTATCCATAGAGAGATTTTCCTCGTAACATAATTGGCGACTCCAATGGGGATATCTCCTTTTTGGGGTATTGGGTGTTGTTTCTACTTTATTTTCTCTCTATTTTCCTGAGTTTCTCTGTCACATGTTACTTAACAACCTACATTTTTCCTTTTATCTGAGTTTCTTGTCCTAACCCTTTCCCAGGCAGTGTCTTATTTTGCATACATGGGTTTTCCCTTGACAATCACATACATACGCAAATTGTCTTTCTGTAGGGCACATACATATGATTATGTTCTCAGAACAGTCACGTACACTATCTTCAAAGTCTTTTTGGCTGAGTTTAGTGATTCATGGGTGATTTTTATTGGTTGTTGAGACTTCTTGGGTCCCTATTATGACTGGTAAGTGCTTACTGGTGAATTCTTTGGGCGAACTCTTTTCTTGTCATTTTTCTCATTTGTTGTCCTTCCATACTAGTCTGGGTAGTTTCCTCTTGGTATCTTTCTTGGCTTGTCTCATTTTTCTTGCAGTAGGGTTTGCCTGTGAGGTTGTTATTTAGTCCTTGCATTTTATTTTCATTATATCGAAAATACAAAAAAAATAAATAAATTGCATTTTACTTATGGAATTTTCACTTTTGGCTACTTTGCATTAGTTTTGGCATATTGGGAAAGATTTCACTGCATTAAAATTGTAGATATTGCATTTTGGAAACAACATTTAGAAGTATACCATCTCATTAAAAATCAGAACTAATACTTCACAATGTTTTTATATTTTCTTCTTTTTATATATGTTGATTCATAATACCATCAGTTTCACGATCACACCTCTTGAGTAAGTAGAATCCATTAAAATTAACATTGAATAATTAAAATTGATTAGAATTTTTTTTTATTTTTCAGGGTACACAAACAATTTTAGGACCTAGGGCCTTAGAATAGGATTTTGTGAGTAAAATTCTCCAAGGCTATAAAACTTAACGTATGTGTCTGACCAGGGAGTGGGGAAACCCATTGTGTAATTGGTGATGTCAGGAGGCTATGCTCACATTGAAATCAGGAACGAGGTCGTGCAGAGTTAGTTGCAGAGATAACCCTCTAATACATTCCTAACGTCAGAGATATTTCTGGGCGTCTCGCTATTTCCCTTACCTCCTTGAGAGGAAGTCTTTCGACATTTCAAGCTTTTCTACCCTACCCATACAGTGGGTCAGACTTGTGACTGCTTTCCTGTGCATTGGTTTTATCATGGTGACTCTAGTACCTTGACATAATTAGCCACATAGGTTACTTGCAGGGGTTATTCTGTAGGTACCTTGAGTTAGTGTTATGAGAAAAATCACTCAATGGCATGGGGTAAACCACAATAGATGGAAATGAATACAAAAATAAACTCTAATATAAAGTATGCTATATAAATAAATATAATAACAAGACAACATAAAGAGCCTACCTCATCCATATGTTCAATGAAGTCCATCGTTGAACACTTGACTCAAAGAAATACACCTACAACAAGCATATGGCGATAATATATAAAGTTAGCACATTCAATAGAATAATCCATCAATATTCATAACAAATATGCCCATGGAATAACAATTCAAATATTTTCAAGATATTAATTAGACGAGAAAAGAGTATTTCTATTAAAATGTAATCAACATAAGTGTATGAATGACAAAATTATGTGTCAGCACATTCAAAACGGAGAAACTAAGTCCCTTCTAGCTGGGCCTCCACCAAAGGAAATCTCATATAAGAGAGACAATGAGGTTCTCCATCAAATAGGGAAGATCTTGGGGGATGAACAATGTGTTCAAACTTAAAAGGACAAAGGGATGCAAACTCAATATGAAGTGAATAATTTCTCCAGACTAACTTTGCTCTCAAAGCTGAATTCTTCTCCTCTTTTCCACAACTTGGATAAGGCCCATTTATAGCCTTCAAATGGAACTGAAGGGCCGAGTTGGAACATTTCCAGTATATGGAAGGTGAAGGATCATGGATCTCATGATGTGACATGGAAACCCGACACCATTTTTTAATTTTGGGCACAAAACCTGATGTACATGGGTTGTAATGGTGCAAACTGCATATACGCATGTTGTATAGCTGTTAGGGCACGTATATGTGGAAAAATACAATTTTTGGCTCTGGGAACTGTAAAAAGGGACTTCAAGTCTGCATAGGGAAATAGAAAATTCCTTTTGAGCAAGTTTGCATAGGGTGAGGAAAATCTTTCTATAACAAATGCCCCCTAATGTGTGAGGTGATAGGAGTATCTGTGATGGCCAAAATATATTATAATTCCCAGAAGTGGAGTAACAGTGACCCAGTTGGATGAACTAGTTGATCATAATAAGATTACAATCCATACTGACTTTGTGCACATGGCTTCCAATTTGAATTACACTGCAGATCCATGTGAAAATATACCAAATAGTTGTTCATGGCCATGAATAGGCAATACAAAAGTAGATACATGCCATAGGTTTTCATAGTCACGAACAAGGCCCAGTGAAAACTAGTGTCAAAATCAATCTGAAGATATTTGTATACAATGGAGTACAATATGATCTCCCATGATCACTAAAGTCATATAGGTACAAGTCCCATAAAAGATAGAAACAACTCAGGAAAGCTGCGACTATGAACTGATGTCTTCAATTCTTCTACAAAATCCGCCAAAGGTGCAAGTCTACATTATGTGAATAAAGGAGTTGAGGTCGAACAGAATGAGACTTCGTTTGATTATCGGTCATTAAGGTATACCATTAACAAATGTCATACAACCTACCAATAATGAAAGTAGGTATCAATTCACTGAGTACATTCTTACAAGTGTGAATAAAGGTGTTGCGGTCGAACACTTGAAGAATCCATTGATCAAGATACATTGATGTATTGCCAACTGTCGATGGTGAGAGAACCTGCCACTGATGACTGCAAGCCTCTAGGTACTCATAGGACTCTAGCTCTCATTTCTAGAATATATGGGATGAAGTCGATGGAAGGAGACCCGATGAAAGGAGATCATTAAGGAATCTCTCATTATTCAGCATGAGGTACAAAGTAGGATATTGATGATTTGGAGGAACTCGAACAAAGAACATGTTCATGAACCAATGACCCTATGCGTATTTCGCGTGCACCAAATGTAAGTAGTGCACGAAAAAGACCCTATGAATAACATCCAATAAGGAAACATTCTGACAAAGGCAAGGAAACCATCAATAAGGATAATGGCATCCAAGACCCTGCACGAATCCCACTGTGTGAATATATTTATTGTTGTCGAACACGAGTGAAACCCCCCAGTTAGCGACCAATAAGGAAATGTCATTTGTTGGGTTCAAGGTTACCTAACCATAATGAAAGTATGACTAGGGTGCATGATAGGACGACAACTTCATGTAACTCTGAGACACACTAAGGGTATGACCAACAAGCAAAGTCAAGAGTTCTAAGAAATGGTTGACACAGGCTGATAGACATCCTTTGAACAAGAGCATGAGACATATGAATGACTCTGGAAACATAGAATCACTGATGAAACTTTGTGATGAAGGAGGCACCAATCAAACTCTCCATAGGGACTGGAAGAGTAACCAATCAGGGGACTAAACTCTAAGCAATGAGCTCATCTTCCTAAGGTCATGCTACACCCAAAATTTTGATGACAAGTGGATTCAAAGGTTTGTGCTTTGTTCAAAGGAGACATGACTGCTACCAACATAATATAATATTCTTTTCCCGCCCGTCTTTTTTTATTTTTTCATAGTCAAATGAATGCTATGATACAAAGGAGGAAATAAGTCTCGCTAGTAAGCAACTAGTTCCAACAGTGGAACATGACTATGCTCAATGCAAGGAGGTGCATGAAGGATATGGACACTCGGGGGAATGTTTCCTCTTGGGGTATAGGGTGTCAAGCTGCAAAGGATATAAATAAGGCTCTACTTGGTTGATGATGCAAACTAATGAGGTGGTAGGGTTATATCAATGTGAAAGCGAGAACCAACAATAGGCTCAATACTGCAAGAAAGAGAATGAGATGCAATTACAACTTAACGCCAAAGAATGTATTTTTTCTTAAATTTAGTCTACTTGGTTTGAAAAAGGGGTAAAATTACACCAAATATACGTCCTTTCAAATCCAATTTACTAGTGTTAAAGAGACAAGTTTACTCGACAATATTTTTGCTTTTTGGGAGAGTCAGAAAAGAGCTTAAACCAGACTCGTTGGGAGTCCCACTAGGTATAGATCAGCGTGCTTATGAGTAAGAAATGAGGTTGGAATGCAAAGTCATATATTAGCTATAAGGAACTCCTGGTCTTACGGACAAAATCTTTGCATGGGCACCGAATGGCACAAAGGTTCTAACTAGGGAACCCATGTTTGGTAAGTCTCTACCATTCAATAACGACACTTCTGGTTGTAGAAAGAAGGTTTCGTGTCGTTATTAAATGGGTTCATACCTAATCCATACGAATTGTAGTTATAGGATAATGCAAATGTGAAAAATGGAGTGATGGCCTATCCTATATGTTGGTCAACGAAAATACCTACCAAAGTTACGAACGGGCAACATGGAGCTACAAACCGCAAGAATCCCTGGATAGAAACACCAAAACCAACTCTATCGATTGCTTTATTAGTCCATTAGGCCAAAATATTAGCAAAAACTATGCAAAGTCGGTAATTTTTTTTTATAAATAGTGAAAATAACCAATTTTACTATACCATTTGTATTTTTTATCCAAATAGTACATTTTGGAAAATTGCCCTTGAATTTCAACTGTGGATTGTGGGAGACATGGGTGAAGGAATTGACAACCATCTGGACCAAGTAAGTCATATTTCCCTTCTCTTCATTTCTAGTGGATTAGTATTTGCAATTAGGTCTCATTTTTTTATTATTTCAAAACGTAAATTAGAAACTAGGGTATACGCAAGTTATAGATCATCGCGTTGCGTATACGCAACCCTATACGTGAATTTTATCAATAAATACCATGTATATGCAACCCTATACATGACTGTGTAAGCTACGACTCACGTACAAGTCCATGGATTTGATTTTTAAAATGTTACTAACTCAAAAATGATTTTAAACTTGCAGGATAGTGCTAGAGTGGAGAGAAAGAGACCATGCAGAGGTTGATGTTGCAGTGAAGAGAGATCCAAGGGGCCAAATGACATTAAGAATATGTGGGATATATAAATTTTGGGCTCTCAAAGGCATGAGGGATCAAGTGAGACTGCTCCATATGTTGGTGAACTACTGGGATCCAGATACATAGACCTTCAACTTCAATGGGCAACCATTGAGGATTGAAGTCGAGGACATATAATTTTTGATAGGATTTTCATGTTGGGGTGAGGTGGTGAACCTCAAAGCCCCAGGAGCTAGGAGTGGCATGAACATAGAGGACTACATATCCACTCATTGCATTGCAGTGACCGAGAAGGTAGGGATCCAACTCCCGATCAAAGATATTAACAATATGATTCTCAAGATCGTTTGACATGGATCACAGGGTTGGACTCATTGCATCAGGCATAAAGGCCACTTATGTTCTGTTCAATGGAGTGCTTATAACCCACAGTATATGACTAGTGCACCTCACTACTGGCCAACATGAAGAGCCAACTAAAAAAATGCAAACACGGTAGAAAGAGGAACTTTGGGTTCATGTCTATCCTATGCAGTTTTTTCTTTGAGCGGGTTTCAGGCTTGGACCCTAGAGTCGATATTGTTCTGCATGGAATTCACAATCCAGCCACATCATGGTGGATCAAGGTGATGAGGCAGTTGGGGGGTGGTATGGTACCAACACCCTACAACGACGAGTTTTTCTTCTAGTCACGTCGGCAAGTGATAGCTCTGGAGGACAACCCTTATGTAGAGATTGACTTCAAAGGCGATCCATACATGCCATTACCACCAGGTTCCACCTACGGAGACATAGGTATGCAAACGTTTTTTGAATATATATATATTTTTTGTTTTTGTAGAAGAAAACAAAAATGTTTTTGGATGATGTCAAGTACTAATAAAACATGTATGTTACGCAGATGTGGGTCCACGACGACCAGATGGACTTCCATGACATCGACGGAGGCATTGGGGGGACGAGCTAGCGGGAGGAGATGCTGAGAGAGTGCTTCAAAACGTGCAGGGAAACCTGTCTCGTTTGACACAAAGAATTCCAATGGTTCAGGTAGAGGATCTTCTGGAGGCGATGCAGCGACAGGTGGCAGGTGTGCCCCGTGATTGGGTGTGACTCTTTTGGCATATCGCAAACTTAGTATTATGATATCATGACACACATATAGTGCCACAAGCATATATGTTGTGATTACTGTATTGATCGGTCGTATATGTATTT
Source organism: Picea engelmannii (assembly GCA_009831015.1). Taxonomy (NCBI): domain Eukaryota; kingdom Viridiplantae; phylum Streptophyta; class Pinopsida; order Pinales; family Pinaceae; genus Picea; species Picea engelmannii. The sequence continues at coordinate 7,197 of ML815903.1, read as the reverse complement.
TAAGGGTGTGAGCCCCAATTTTTTACTATAACACCATATTTTTTGGAGAGATGAAATATAAAAAATTGTGATCTTCGGCTTTAATTATATTAAAATGTGTACATTGGTGAATTTGTTTTATTTTCTTTAGTTATGTGACAAATGCCAATCTAAAACATAATTAACATATGCATCAGATACATAATTAGAACTTCTAGGTATGTGATGATAAGTAATAAAATAAAAAATGTCGTTCCAAAAGTCGTACCCATAGGAATCATCAGAGTAGAGTAGGGTCTCACACACGGTAACTGTCATTCAACTGACATACTACTAACTGGGGGTCCAAGTGAAATTTTAAAGAATGAATACCATGTGAAATGGAATTGCGTAAAAGCTCTATAACGATGCTATATTCAACCACATTATTCATTGATGGCCCTAGGGAAACTCCACCTGAAGACACTAGTAGACCCTCGGGTGAGTAAAAAACCCAAGCGGTGGAAGCCAAGTTCCGTGTATGATGACTAGACTCGTCTGCGAATCCTAAGTAGATCGAAGAATCCATTGACATCTTCCAACCAAGGGAAAACTTGATAAGAAAGTCAAAGATGAAAAGGGGAAAATATATATACACTAAAATACATTAGTATACAAAGAGTTACACCCAAGCTTCGGGCTCAAGCATAGTATCTTTTCAAGTAGATCCCATTCCCAGGCTCAACCAGTGTATTCACTTCATAATCTTCTAATTTGTAGGATCCTTTTTCTAAGACACGTCGCATGATATAGGGAATGTGCCACATGGGTTTGAACTTTCCTGCCCCCAGTGGTTCTTTGGCTTGGTCATACAGAAGGACCAAGTCACCCTCAACGTACTGCCGAGGAAAAATAGACTTATCATACTGGACCTTGACACATCGTTTATTTTCTTCGATATCCGTAGAGGCATATCAATGTTTCTCATCTATCCTCTCTAGGTGTACGAGGCATTATTTGATATTGGAAGTGTCAGGTAGGAGCATAACTACCAATCTAAGAGAAGGGATTTCACATTCAATAGGTAGGATAGACTCCACACCGTGCACTAATTGGAAAGGATAAAACCCAGTGGAAGTCTTAACCGAGGTTTGGTATGCCCAAAGCGCAGGGTAAAGCATGATATTCCAGTCATATTTGTTCTAGCTGACAGTTTTATGCAAAATAGTCTTGAGAGACTTGTTCACAGCCTCTACTGGTCCATTTTCCTAGGAGTAGTAAGGGGAAGAATGACCATGTTTAAGCCCCATTTTTTATGCTAGTTATTTCATCATTTCATTTTGAAAGTGACTGCCATGATTAGTGAAAATCTCACTCGGGATTCCGAACCTGGCTATAATTTGACTGAACATGAAAAAATGCAGTAGTCTTACCATCAGATTTAACTGTAGGCATGGCCTCTAACCACTTAGTAAAGTAGTCTATGGCCATGATAATATGTTGATGCCTCCCAACCGAAGTTGGGTTGCAATCCATAAAATCCACCCCCCACTTGGTGAAGGTACCGACTGTAATGACGAGGTGGAGACGGGTTGGATGTGAGCACATCTTCCAAGTGAACACCTGGCAGGGGTGACACTTCTTCACCGCTTTGACATAATCTTTAAAAATAAACAGAAAAAAATAATCATCTCACAAAACTTTATGGGTTGTCGCAAGCTCAAATAGATGACCACCACAAGCCCCACTATGATAGTCGTTAAGAACAGACTCATCTTCTTCATGAGTCAAGAAATGACGCAAGACATTGTCTAATCCTCGGTGATACAAAGTGTCGTCGACGATAAGGTATTTCTTATCTTGATATCGTATACACCGTTAGTCATCTCTCGAAATATGTAGAGGGAACTTCAAGGTTTGTAGATAGATCACAATATCTCCATACTAGGGGTCTAACGACGAAAGAAGGAAAATGTGTTCATTAGAAAATGAATCAACATGAATAACATCCTTATCTAACCGAGGGAAGTCGAATATTAACTCAGATAAAACTAGTGATTTCTTGGATTTCATAGAAGCAAAATCAACATGTATTGAAATGGATTGACATCAACAACCACGGTAGTTTTGCAAAGCAATATATAGTGTTGTAATTGTTGAACTAAGTGAATGACAAGCAAAGATAGCTTCTCAACTGATAATACTTGAATCAAGGGTCGACTAAGTTTCAACTAAGATAGTAAATGATGTGCTCATGGAGCTCATCATCCTCCTAAACTAAAACCATACCAATCATCCCTTTAGAGGCGGTGATATAAAGTAAGTAATATCTACTGTAGTCTGGAGGCTTTAGTAGAGACGTCGATACCAAGGCTTTCTTCAAAACATAGAAGGATTTTTGGGCTCACTCATCTCAGATAAGAGGAGTGTCCTTCTTCAAGAGACACATGAAACCCTTAGTAATATTGGCATAGTTTATTATAAACCGACATAAAAAGTTAGCTTTCCCCTGTAAACCTTGAAGATGACAAATAGTGTGTGTGGGAGGCAATCGAAGTATTGCCTCAACCTTTAATGGATCCACCATGATCCCAGTCTCAGAGACTAAGAATCCTAGAAGATGACCTGACCTAACACAACATATGCATTTATGAGATTTCAAACGGATGTGGTAATAGCGACATCTTTCAAAAATTAGCCGAAGGTGGGAAGAGTGAGAATCAAGATCATCAAGATAGGATTTGACTATATGATTGATATCATCAAATGTGAAGAACATTGTAACATCCCCGGACACCCATGTCAAGCTATGCTACTCCAGAGAATGCTTTTATTCTCTCAATAGAACATATTGTAACATACCCAGCATCCAACTGAGCTATGTCACCTAAATTTTTTGAACTACATGCAATTAAAACATATACACATAGAAATGTTACGGAAATTTATATATAAAACGTAAACAGAAAAATACATTTTGTAAATGTACGCATTCATACTAAACTAACAGTAAACATATATATGCATCACATACAGGAAATACCCATAAATATAAAGACAGTTATAACCACACATAGGATAAACCCATAAAACTAAACACGTAAATAATAATGCAACATGTAAATTAATCACACAGTTGACACTTATCTTGGTAAAAATATCACCAACTGCGTGCAGACCTTCCACGAACCTTCCAGCATTAGACCACACTTATCTTCACTCTCAACAGTGGGTCACCCCCGATCTAGGACTAAACTCCACCTGGGTAAAGGGATTCCTAACCAAGCTAACGACTCATCGACAATAGGAAAGAAACCGTCACCAGTGCCCACTCAAACTAACAACCTACAGTTCCTCATTCCCAACATGCATGTCCCACCCCAGGAAGTGTGATCCTTCTCTGCTCAACAGTCCTTTGGTTGCCCCACTTAATTTCTGGGCTTCAGCAATAGACCGTATAGGAAGTCTCAGAGCCCTGTAGATGCAGTTTAGCACCTTCGAGAAATCAATTCCCAGTAATCCTCTCACCCAGAGAGGAATCTCTCATGGGCCTGACAACCCACCTCTTCAATATACCACGGGCTTGACAACCTGCTTCTTCAGTCCAACTCCCAAGCTAACCAGCTACACAAACAAGTATGGCTATGGATACAGGTTCAGGTACAGTGACATGAAGGTACGGAGCATAGCTCAATGAGTGTGTGTATGATGATGGAGTGATTGACTGAATGATTGAATGATGAGAGGAATCTTGGAAATAATGATGGAAAATGAACTAAGTCCAAACAATATGTATGCATGTCCCCAAATTGACATTTGTCATGTTGGGAGCTACTTTTTCCCAGTTGTCGCCAACTTTCGAACTTAGGATAAAATAATTATCCATACTTTATATTTAATAAATATTAACATAATATTCCTTTTTAGCTTAAGCTCCCTAGCTTAGCCCTTTTCCTTAACTTTTAGCCCCCGCTTTCCCTTAACTAGTGGATTTTAGTCCCCCATACTTTGTTATCATAGTCGGTCTGCACGCAATGATGTATTTTATATTAATGACGAGACATATACAAAAATAGGTGAACTGACCTTTACCATCTAGGATCTCCGACCTATCATCACAAAACTGGCTCACCAGCCTATAAAACACAGCATATACACAAAGGCTCCCTGGCCTCAAAATCGCGCACACTTAAGTTACTGCACACAATATCCTGGAATGTGCACACTTCCTCATTTTACTGCGCAGTACATGCTCACACTATACCATGGAAGGTGCATACAAAATGATATCAAACAAATCACTAGCTTAAGTACATTTTCATTTACATTTACAATTGGGTTCGGCCTAGGAATATTACAATCCCCTCCCCTTATTTATGCACTGTCCTCAGTGCATTATGTACACATATACAATAAAAATTTCAAAAATCCTCAAAAAGATGTGGGTATTCTGCCCGCATTGCATCCTCATGATCCCAAGTACCATCCTCAAGACTGTATCAGGTCCATTGGACCTTTACAAGCCCTATGGCTCGATTCCAGAGCTGTTTGATTTTCCGGTCCAGAATGAGTACCAGATGCACTTGGAAAGCACCTTCTTGCTCCACCTGGATCACATTCTAATCAATAACATGATTAGCATCATGTATATATTTCTTTAGCAATGATACATGGAATACATTATGAATAGACATAGATGCAGACAATGCAATCATATAAGCTACTGGGCCAATCCTCTCTAGGATTTCAAATGGCCCACGATATCGAGCTGCCAACTTTGAACATTTTCGCAACTTTGGGAAACTTTTGTTGGCTTTCAATTCCAAGAATACATGGTCCCCAACTTTAAATTCCCTGTGAGTTCTTCCCTTATCAACATAGATTTTCTGCCTGTCTTGGGCAACCTTTAAATTTTGATTTATTTTTATCATTTTCTCTTCCATTTCCCTGAGCAAATCTGGCCCAACCATTGCTCTATCTGTTGGGTTATCCCAGCTTATTGGTGTGTTGCACTTTCTTCCATGAAGTGCCTCAAATGGGATCATATTTAGAGATGTTTGGTGCCCATTGTTATAAGAAAAACTATACCAAGTGTAGGTAGTCTTCCCATTTTGATGGTTTATCCATCACACACATCCTCAACATATATTCAATCACTTGATTCATCCTCTTTGTTTGTCCATCTGATTCTGGATGATACATTGTACTAAAATTAAAATTTGTTCCAAATCCATTAAATAATCCATTCCAAAATTTTGAGGTAAATGTTGGATCTTTGTCAGACATAGTTGTCTTGGGTATGCCATGTAAGAGCAATTTATCTCATATAAACATCAACAATTTTGGTTGCCTTGTGAGTGAGCTTAACTGGAATAAAATGGGCAGCTTTAGTAAGCTTACCCACCACTACCATGATAGAATCATGTTGCTTGTTTGTTCTGGGAAGTTTGGTGATGAAATTCATTGTTACAACTTCCCATTTCCACTCAGGAATGGGTAATGGTTGTAGCAAACCAGTTGGGTGTTTATGCTCAGCCTTTACCTTTTGACATTCCAAATATTTGGCAATAAACTCTATAACTTATTTCTTCATTCCTGACCAATAATATTGGCTCTTGATAGCTACAATAGTTTTTTGATAACCTGGGTGCCCAACATAAGGCACAATATGCATTTCTTTCAATATCAGATTTTTCAATTCCTAGGAATTTGGTACATAAATTATGCCCCTGTACATGAGAATTTCATCATTATCTAACTTGTATTCTTCAATTTTCTGCTGCAAATTACCTTGTTATAACTTTTCCACTAATTCCTGGTATTGCAAATCTAATTTTGAAGCCTCAAAAATTTTGTCCTTCAAATGTGATTGGTACATGCTAATTGTTGTAGCATGAAATTCATGCACTCTTATGCTAAGTGCATCAACCACTTTGTTATGTTTCCCCTTGATATACTTTATATCAAAGTCATATTCACTTAGAAATTCTAACCATCTTCTTTTCCTAGCATTTAGTGTTGGATGATCAAATAAATATTTCAGGCCATTATGGTCTGTTCTTAGCTCAAAACTTTTCCCCATGAGGTAGTGTCTCCATTTTCTCAAGGCATGCACTATGGCTGCCAACTCCAAATCATGAGTGGCATAGTGTCTTTCATGCTCCTTCAATTTCCTTGATTCTTAACATATAACAAAACCATTTTGACTGAGGACTCCACCAAGTCCTTCTTTACATGCATCTGTGCATACAATGAAGTCTTCATTTAGGTCTGCAATCCTTAGTATTGGAGCACTTGTTAACAATTGTTTCAAGTCTTGGAAACTATTTTCAAAATCCGATGTCCACTGAAACTTCACACCTTTCTTTTGTAAGGAAGTGATTGGGTGTGCAATTTGTGAGAATCCTTCAATAAATATCCTATAGTAGCCTGCAAGGCCCATGAATGATCTGACATCTATCCCATTCTTTGGTGCCGAGCATTCTCTAATGGCTTCTATATTCTCAGGATCTACTGCTATCCCATCCTCTGAAATGATATGTCCCAAATAATGATTTTTCTTTTGATAAAATGAGCACTTGCTCAATTTGGCATACAACTGATGCTCCCTTAATACTTGCAACACCATCCTCAAATGATGCTCATGCTCTTCTTTCAACTTAGAATATATAAGGATGTCATCCAAAAAGACAATAACGAACTTGTCTAAATATTCACGGAAAACACCATTCATTAAGCACATGAAAAAAGATGGTGTGTTTGATAACCCAAATGGCACCACTGTGAACTCATAATGACCATACCTTATCCTGAAGGTGGTCTTGTTGATATCTTCCTCTTTAATCCTTACCTGATGGTATCCTGAACTGAGATCTATCTTTGAAAATATCTTTGCATTCTTCAATTGATCAAAGAGATCATCAATCCTTGGCAGAGGATACTTGTTCTTTACAGTCACTTTATTCAGAAGTCTGAAATCAATACACAATCTTAATGTCCCATCTTTCTTCTTCACGAACAAGAATGGGGCACCCCAAGGTGATACACTTGGGCATATATACCCCTTCTTCAGAAGTTCTTCAATTTGCATTTGCAACTCCTTCAGCTCCAGTGTACTCATTCTAAAAGGGGTCTTTGACACTGGAGCTGCTCCAGGCATTAAATTTATAGAGAAATCAATATCTCTCTTTGGGGGTAGTCTTGGTACCTCCTTGAACACATATTCAAAATCTTTCAGGA
>ML815902.1:121544-138246 GCA_009831015.1 Picea engelmannii | reverse complement strand
ATTTTGGTCTTCCTATCAGCTATAGCCATCTGAAAGCCAAAAGTCCCACCAGACATCCTATATATTTCCATTTATTTGGAAATCTATGCATGTTCTTCATGACTTAGCATCATTCTCTCAACACATGTGAGGAATCCTTCCATAACATCAACATCAAATCTAAAACCACACGAGTAAGAGAATGTGGGATTGAGGTAGATCCCTGCAGCATGAATTGGGCGATGAAGTGTATTGTTCCATCATTGATAAATCACTCCCCATATCTGTAGTCGTTTCTAAAATCCATAATCTCCCTTGTCACCATAGTAGGAATGGATGGCTTCTTTGGCCCTATCCATGGCCTCATACAAGTAGCCCATTGTGGGCTTGTCTACATCAACCAACCGAAGAAATTTTACCAAAGGTTTGCTAATGGCAACCACCTCGCCCACTCCCACCTAGAAGCTCTCCTGGTATAACACTAGCCTGCATATGGCCTCGCCCTCCGGTTTATGGCTAAATGATAAGTCATCCCACTCATGTGAAACAAACATCATCTTCAAGTCCCGCATACAAGCCAAGATAGATTGAAGAGATATGAAGCAAGTGGAAAAGCACATGATTGTAGGACACACCAACTCCCTGTTATTTGTGAATCTTCTCATCAAACTAAGCACAAATGCATGATTATATATTAATTTTGTGATGCTCTTAGCCGATTCAACAATGTCCCTAATATAAGGAATTTTCACATATCCTCTAAAATCAAATTTATACAATGTGTAGCACAAGGAGTCTAAAACAATGTAGGATACCACTACATAAGCATCCTACTTGCAGAAACATAGTTAGCACCGTTGTCTATTATGACTTGGACAACATGTTGTGGACCCACCTCCCGAATGAACTCATCCAATAAGTCACATAACAATGATGCATCTTTAACATGTGCAAATGCATCGACAGAATTAACAAACATTGTCCCCTTGGGACAATTAACCAAGAAGTTAAGAAGTGTCCTACCCTTCTGGTCCGTTCAACCATCTGACTTCACAGTGCATCCAATTATTTCCCATGATCCCTTAAGCTCCTCCAATCTGCTAGCACAATAAAGCTTTTCATTATGAAGGATATGCCCTCTCAACTCCTCATAGGTAGGGGCCTTGTACCTCGGGCCAACAACAACAATTGCATCAAACATTGTTTGATAGAATAGGTTGTTCTTGGCAATGTTAAAAGGAATGTCACTCCATAAGAAACACTTACCCACAAAATTATCATCCCCTTCCTTCTCCTTTTGTTTTACCATTGACCTGATAGAAGGTTGTGCACTAGGTGTGGTTCTAGAAACAAAAAATGATGAGGTAGAAGGTGGAAGTGAAGCACCTGAACTTCCCTCCTCATATATTCCACCTCCTCCCCTTGCAAATTGAACTTTCTTAGCTTCTTTGTATTCTCTGGCTAAACCTATATCCTCAAGCGCTTTGTTGGCAATACACATGATTTTTGGGGTTGAATCTTGGAAAATATCCACTTCATGTCCCAGAATTTTTGCAAGGTGGTATTTCAGCTGGGTAATTCCCCCAATCATTCTCATCCTAAACAAATTGCAATATAAATTTTGTCTATTAAACCCCCCCTCGGGATCACCATATTCCCACAGCATCCAATTTTCTCGGCATTTTCAATCTTCAAGTGATCAAACCTAGGGCACAAAAACAATGGAAAAAAATTAAAATCACCATTTAACTTCTAAAGAAACAAGATTCAAGATAATACAATCTACAAGTAATACAAATTTACAAAATGGGGGAAAACACATAAATTTGCAAAAATTAAAAAAAAAAACCTATCATAAATTCGCGAAAAAAAATGGTTGGAAATCAATCCACACTCCAAAATAATTTGATTGTAGTTGAAAAAACCAGTCTCTAACTACCAATATGAATGATACATAGCAAAAATATAAAAAAATGTGCAAATTGTTGCCCATAATTGCAAATGTGCCCTTGCTTGAGGGAAATCAATCCCAACTTCACAATGAACGGGTTATGGAGCTCAATATATCGCTTCTCCTCGTCTTTGGTTGAAGGAAAACTTGTTTCTTTCTCCTTTGCTCTCCAAACCACACACTCTACTTGCAAATTGAGAGAAAAAAAGACAAATTTCGGCTTTATTTTCGGCATGTCCCGTGCCTGTGTGAAATTTCCGGTCGTAGCACGATAATATCGTGATGTTTTGGTAAATGGCGCGATATTATCGAGATGCGATATTTTTGACAATAATATCGTCAACCTCTGTTTTGGTGATATTATCGCCAACATTGCAATATTATCGTGATGATGGTAACACTGCTTCTTATTCATTGGCATTTTATCAAACATATGACTTGCAAACTGTATTTTTCTCGGTTCCACAGAGTTGACTCCATATCAAACAAATTTGCTTGGCCTTGAATATACCTCTATTTAGATCATATATTTTTTCTCTAGCAGTAATCCACTCTAAGAATTGGGGCCATTAATCCATCATTTGTAGGCTTCAAAGACATTTTTTTTATCCAAATTATTCTCATAGAGACATTTTGTCAAACACTTGACATGCAAATTGTAATTCTCTTTGTATAGTCTAATTACAAATCCATACAATCTCAAAACTACTCTGCAACATATCTCCATTAACATTAATCTTGAGGTTGATTTTTTCAAGAAACTAATTATGTTAATCTAGCATACATTTTTTCCCAATATTCATTAAAGATTTTGTCAAATAGTTAACATGCAATTGTAATTCCATCTGAACACCCGGATTTTGTGCCCCTAATAACTCTAGTGTTGAAACCAAAATCTTTGATACCACTATGTAGCATACCCAACCCCCTCTATATACTCGTTGAGGTGATGGGGCACTCTATAACAATCCAAATTACTTTGATACCACTTTGTAGCATCCTCAGATGCCTTCCTTGACCATCTAACACTACCCACAAGATTGATTCACGTCATTAATCACCCATGACACAAAATTTAACCTTTAAAAATAATAAGTTATATGATTTGTATGCAAATATAAAACAATATCAAAAATAACAAGGCATATTCTAAATTATTTTATTACCGATTAAAACGGATGCATTAACACAATATAAAAGCATGCTACAAGAAGACAACCAAGAATACTTATCTGGAGATAATTCCAAGTACACCAAATTGGTTGTTAAGGGGTGATTTTCCACCCAACCATAAGAATCGGTAAAGGATTCCACCCTTAAGCTAGACCATGATACCACCAGGGCAAAGGAATCTCCTACAAATCTCTAATCTCACTCAACCCAACCCATTATTCTCATGAAAATACCTCTAGTCAATATAGAGCTCCACAGGCCCCCTTCCAGCCATCAAAACAACCATGACACTTTCTTTCACTGCCCTACACAACATAAGGAAGACCCACTCTTTCTTTGCTCAATAGTCCCTCAGACTACTCTTTCCTTCTAGTGCTCTTTAGTGTGTGTAGAAAGAGTCCAATCTATTGTCTACCTTTTGGTAATACCCAAGACAGAAAACACTCAGTCTTAAGGTATTAAATGAGTAGAAATAATAGGGCTCCATGTATGAAGGTACTACCTCAACTACTATGGGCATTCCAAGAATTGTGTATCTCTCCAACCATTCCATTTTATTCCATAGTTCTAGTAGCAAGCTTGTCCAATTTCTATGGGTTCTTACAAACCACAAGCACATGGGGAACCCTTTCCATTTCATCCATGACATTGATAACAACCATGACAACTAGGGAGGAAACATCCCCATAACATGCGAGCTTGACTCCTCTCCCTCCCCACGAATGGATAAATAATGATAATTGTAGAATGCACGGAAAAGACAATGGAAGACTTTTTCTTGCATGAGACCCCTTTCTCTTCCTAAGGATATGACATATGTAACACTTGTACTTAGTACACACCCACAAGTCAAATATTGATATGAAATTTGTAAGGAAGTCTAGGAAACAAAGGATAGTACTTCAAAAGAACATTGACAAGGTCGAATCACCCAACAATCCCCTTTCTTATTCCCCTCTTGTGGTATGATAGTCCCCTTGTTGCTCCCTCAAGCAACCATTTTGGTGGATATTATATTACTATGTATTTCATTTTTCATATATTTGTTTATATATACATGAGCATATCATGAAAAATACACCCATTAGATTGTAAAGCTAACCCACTATTGGGAACCTTATGCATTCACTAATTAAGCCTTGGCCTTGAGATCCACACTAAGAATGTTTATGATGCAACATGAGGTCATTACAACTTAGCCCATAGAGCTTGACTCCCATCTCATAAACCACCTCACACAATAATACATGATTATTACATATTATATTTTAAGAGTCAAAACCAAGATATTATACCGATACTAACTACATGTCAATAACACACATTTGGGAAAATAAGAAAGAACAATCCTTTGAATTAGATCATACATATTTTCTTTGAGTTTTTTTTCCTTTGTAATATGTTTTACATGTTTTAATTTTTTTTAGGATTTTTAAGTCCATACATGATCTTCATATGTTTATAAGAAGGCACAATCCTTTGAATTGGATCATCCATATTTTCTTTGAGTTTATTTTTTTGTTGGTAATATGTTTTACATGTTCTACCTTTTTTTTTAGGGTTTTAAGTCCATACATGATCTTCATATGTTGATATATTAATTGTTTCTAATGCTCTAATGTGAGATTTCATATGTTGATATATGAATTGTTTCTAATGCTCCCATGTGAGATTCGACATTTTTTTTTACTAGTGTCAAACAATGTAAAGTGAGTTTTTTATTTGAAGGAAAATATGTACATGGGTTTCTTTTTGATGGGGGAGGATGATATCATTAGGATATATATACTTTTATTTTTGTGCATTTTAATGAAAGAATCAAGACATTGTGAGAAGTGTATGTAAAATGTACTTTTTCATGTTTAATGAAATTATTCTTTTTTAAATTAAAAAAAAAAAAATGAGAGATCTTATGCTATAGAGTGAAAAAAATAATTATATATATATATATATAGTAAAATAAAATGGGAAAATATTATATCTAAATTTTATTTGATTTTTTATTTATTTTACTTATGGTTTTGTTAAAAAAATAAGTAAAAAATCATTTATGTTTAAGTATTAATATTAAATAACAATAAACTAGTTTAAATTTATTTTTTCTAAGATTTTTTTATAAGTTATTATTTAGATTTGATAAGTTATTGTTGGAAAATATGAGCCCATAAATAATCATATAAATTGTAACACAAAACAATTGTTAAAAATATAAAAACAAGATAACATAATCACATTCAATACGACACACATTTTACGTGGTAAAACCCTGATTGTAATAGACCCGACCCCCTAAGTACCTTTTTAAGGGATGGGGTGTTAAGGGACAACATCTCTCTTATTGTCACGTGGCATCCACATGACGTTTTGTTGTCCATGCCAACTGACGTGGCGACACTCAAGTCCTGACGTGGCACTAGCCTAGCTTGCCATGGTGGAACTTCATTTCACACAAGCCTACAACGATCGTTATTCGAACCTTCTTCTGATGCACTTCATCGCTTGCCTCTAACCCCACTCAGCTCGTCATCCTATTAGTAATGGAAATTTTCCGTCCTAATGGAATCCTAGTTGCCTTGCTGGCAAGCCGTGTCATCCACCATACACTTTTCCTTTCTGTGGCCCATGTATTCTACTATACTTAGTCACCTTATTGTATTCACGAACTCACGGGTGGCGGCCTTGTGGACTCGTGGTCTATATTCATACCTTTCATGAACCCGCCACCAACACTTAGCTTATTTTTTCATTTGCGGACTCACGGACTCGAAAACTCGCGGACACACAATTTTGTGCCTTCCCTTCATAAGTTCGTTCGACAAGTATCAACACTTAACCATTTTCCCATCTTTGCAGACTCGAGGATGTATAATTTTGTATCTCCCCTTCATAAGTTTGTCTGAGAAGTCTCAACACTTAGCCATTTTTCCATCTACGCAGACTCACAAACGTAAAATTTTGTACCTCCCCTTCATAAGTTCGTTCGATAAGTCTCAACACTTAACCATTTTTTCCATCTACACGGGCTTGTGTCCTCGTAGACTCGTTTGAATCCCTTCCTCTATTCTACCACTCAACACCTATATTATTTGGTGATTTTTTCGGGTTCGCGAGTTGGCGGACTCATGGACTCATTCATCTCACCTTCCCATCTCTGCATACCTTCCATGATCCTAAGTCTGTGATCTACACTTTACACCTATCATACCTTCTATGTAGCCTACAAACTTACCCCCTATTAAAGTGTTTTCCAAGGTTTTGAACTCCACGAGGGAACATACCCTCCATTGTCTCAACCAATTATAGATTGACACGTGTTCCCATAGTGCACATAATCTTTCTTCATTAGTGTGACGTCACCCCTTTTTCCTCGACCAAACTTAATTACCTTCCCCCATCGATCTACGACCAAGGGTAATTGACGACATCCTGATAGATCCAATGTTCATAATTCCTCCAATGGATCCAACAAAAGTTAACAACTTTGGATCTTTCGCAAATTTTCATACAAGAGGGACCCTAATCGACGACCATGATCAAAACCTCATACCAAATCGATGACAAGGCTTCAAGGAACTCCACCTCATATTCAAGAAAACTAAATATTTCTCTCTTATCCATTTTAATACAGAATGTCGAACTATGAATAGTCCATACATGTACAGGATATTTCTATCCCGAGTTGAACTGCATCGGGCCATAATTTCAGTCATGATATCAGTGAATTATATGTGAAAAGCCTCTCATACGTGCATGGATATACGTAATCACCGGAAGTATGTATATATTTGACACACACAATGGTTGCTTAGACACATTATTTACACAAACTACGTGCATGCACATAATTGTGTGATTCTAGATAATTCTAGCAAAGAAATATGTACAAGTATAATTTCAGCAGTCATTACCATGACAGAATTGCATTATTACCAGCTCCTCTGGTGTAATTATGCCACTGATTGCATATACACAAAATGTACAGGTAAAAGAAACTCCTAAGAGAATATGCTCACAAGTATAGTTATAAATGCAATCATCACTATCTGTAACACATAATTGTCATGTTTTCACAATTCTGGCAACAATAGTCAAGGATAATTACAATAGTAAAAACCCCTGACAACAGTCACATACCACGACTTTTTTACAAGTTTAATAGTAGGTATTTTGACTGGTAATTAACACATCAAATACCCATATTGTAAAATAAACCCGTCTAATCATGAAACAAGCATACCCTTCCCTAAAACCTTCACAGGCAAATTCAGTCTTAATTTACAGTCCAATTACATAGGGTACAAAATTACTTATCTAGTACAGTTTATAGCCAACCAATTGATTGCGGGTGTTTTCCTTTCCACCCAACTGTAGGCTCAGATGCATTCACTCTTAACATTCTGGCCACCCTCGTGCCAAGGCATGATACCACTTGGGAGTCTCTCTCAGGTTCTCAGCAATATTTGAAGGTCACTCTCCTTCACTCTACTCTTGGTAGAGATTTTTTGTATACCCACCTAGCTCGGGCCTCTTCAAGGTTTATCAAATGCCTTCCCAACATCAAGCTCGCATCCCTCTTAGCTCAGGTCAGGTTTTTTGGGTTCTCTGACCCAAGATTCATAGTTTTCGCTCTTTTTTTTCCCTCTGTGTTTTTCGCAATCAAATCCCCCTTCTTCCATCCACCCTCATGTTCTTTTTTTACACGCCTCATTAGGGACGGTTCTTGACCAGTCTTCTTCCTTTTGTCAGAAGGAAATATGTGGGTCAATCTGATTTGCAGAATTGGTACGTTGTTCTACCTATAGTTGACAGTCTCAACTATCCTAACATGATCTTCCATACCTGGATTTATTTGGGGTAGTTGGTTTTCCAACTAGAATCCTTCCTCATTAACTGATTTTCCTTGAAATTGGGGCTAAGGAAAATAATTTGAATACCAAATATTATCAGCAAGGAGGTTTGGTTCATATTTATCATGAGGGACCCCTCTCTAAGTTTACTCACTCTTTCCTCTAGTGGTATCATGGCCAGTACTCAAGGCTTCACCCCCACAGTCAGTTGTTGGAAATCTTAATGAAAATAATAACACATTTACATTGTTCACATGTCATGGCATGGAAAATCATTAACTATGATTAGTTACATATAATCAAGGGTTTAGGAAAGGGGTGTTACAATCCCCTCCCCCTTCAAAGGAACATTTTCCTTGGTGTTCTTTCCTAGTAACACATGTCATTACCTTTATCATTAAGATACTTCAGCATCATTTACCTTTTCTTGGTTCATTCCTTTCAAAGACTCTTGGCATTTAGAACATGCCTACTATGAACACATATTGTTGACGTCGGGTGTTTTTCCCTAGTAGGTGACATTTTGGTGAAAAAATGACAAATAGGGGGTTAAAAAACCCACTTTCTACTGTTTATCCTAATTTTTTGTGCCCGATCGCATTGTGCTAAAGGGGCACGTAGATCTGTGTGGCTGACATCTGCGCACTCAAATCTACGATGCAAGATCCATATCAGAACACCCCCCCCACCCCCCCCCGACATTCTACCTTTAACGAGGGGGTCTGAGTTAGTGGTTTTTGAGCGCGCCCCCCCACTAACGTGGCGCCTCCTCGCTAACTCGGACCCCCCCTCGCTTGATTTCGCTTACCCCTACCCCCCCCCTCCAAGTAGACCACTTACTACCTCCATTTACTACCCTCGCCTCCCGTCGACACCTGTCCCCTCTCGGTTTTCATATCAGCGCCTTTCCCCTCTCTATCCCTGCCTGCCATGTATCTCCCACTCCAGCTTCATGTCATGTCTCATTTTCGCTTCCACCTCTCGCCTTCCGCCATCTGTCTCCCATGTCACCTCCACCGATATGGTTTTCCCCACTCTCCCTCTACCACCACATCCTCTCTCCTCGCCACATCACTCCTACACCTTCCCACCTCAGCTCTCGCATGCTGACACTCACGTCTTCTCAGTCACCACTATGTCAATCGTAGCTTTCCACCTGGCCGTCGAGCACGTACTGTGGTCTGTTGACCCTGCACCAATCACCTCGCCAACTCCTCCTCATCACCATCCACGTCTGCCTATCATCTCTTCGTAGAGGTCCAGCAAAGCACGAGTAACCACAGTCAGCATCCAAAGACCAATCACAATGACATGTGTCACATTTGAATTATGCCCACTCTGATTTGGATAAAGCAGTTAATGAAAGAAAGGAAGGTTGGTGAGACCTCATCTCACCACTTAAATGGAAAGCCAGGCCGAACTGTCAGCGGGTCGATTCTTCTACAGTTTCCTACTAAAACACGGTTGCGCCTGACAGAAGCTCGCGTTCGACAAAAGACTTCAGGCATAGTCTGTCAGAGAGAATGCAGATGTAAATTCTTGAATACAAAGACTCGGGCACGCCTCTGCTGTTAGTGGCGAATTGTTCTGAGTATATGTAGGAAATTTTTCCATTTTGTTAGTGTTGATGGTTGAGCTAAGCTCCCGATTGTAAAGTTTTAGTAAAGCTTCTGGTTCTCTGGTCATGCATTGTAACCTGAGACTTTTTTTTTAATGACAGTCAACTTCTTTCCATCTCTTATAAAAAAATGTGTTAGAACACTCGGGCATGGAGGATCCAGTCGAGGGTCATATGTTGTTGTTATGAAGGTTTGATTTCAGCAGTATTGTGACCGGTTTTAATCAATTTATTTTGTTGTATTTTTCCTTTCACACTGAAGATCTTGGGCATGGATGATTCAGTCGAGTTGTTGTAGTTGCATCGTGATGTATGTTTGATCATTGTGCGGTTATGACTGTGTTGCTTAAATATACTTCAGTGTCTGAAACTCAGAACCCAAGAGGATCTTGTCTTCTGAGTTTTTCCTCCTTAGGTCATTGGAAGACCTGATGTCCAGAGAAAACCCTTACACTTCTCCTCAATTTATTCCTCCTATTCACCCTTACTACAAATTACTGACTGAAGTTAGATCAAGACCTCATCTACTTATGCATACTAGCCTAGTTTTATGAGTTAAAGCGATATTATCCCGAGCCTGCGTCCATTAGACCCCCTTTAAATTTACTCATTATGACATACAAACTGATGGGTACTGGGCTTATCTCTGCTGCAATCCAGAGGTGACTTCTAGTGCTAACATTTTTGGCGTCGTTGCCGGGGACGAATTGAAGATTTTCCCGGGGATTGAACGACAAAGCTTGTTGGTTCTAAAGGTGCATCAAAACTTAGTACATCAAAGATTGCAACTGTGCACCCAGTGACTCCATTAAGGTGACTCCACTATTTCTAGTGGCAGACACACGAGATCTACTCCATAGTTGCCTTAAGAAACACCTAAAGCGGACCCAGAGAAAAATATCTGAAAGGGAAATTCCCTTCGAGAAGGTACTTCTACTGTTGAACTAGGTATTTCTAATGAATTTAATTATCCTCTTGTAGAAACTACAATATCTATTTCTCATTCTCCTGTTATACCATCTGTTGGAGTTTCCCGAAGTTTAAAGTTTGGGAGTGTTCCCGTTGATTTCTCCCCTCCTAGTCTGGGATTGGAGGGAGAAAACTTTATCACTCCTCTCTCCCCTGAAGTTGTACCATGGTTCAGACCTAGGACCTTAGAAGATTTCCCCACTCTGAGTTTCACCACTCCTCCTCCTATCATAGTTGTTGCATTTACAGAGAGGGAAACCTTTGTTCCCTCAAGCCTTGTAGCCTTTTCTCCAAATCCTATGTTGTTTCCATTTCCTCCCAAAAACACACCCCTAGTATCCTCTGTTTGAACTCCATCCCCTCCTAGTTCTCATCCACCTCACATCCAAATGGCAGGTTCTAATCCCCCTAGGAACATAATGGATGCCATAATGGTTGATATATACACCCCTCTAATCTTACCTCAACCAATGAATTCTCTCCCTGCTAGAGATTACCTGAAATACATGCTTAAATTCATAGGAGAAGAAGACATAACTGTTGAATAACACCTTGATGCCTTCTACAGTTATGAAGACAACCTAAATATTGAAAATGAGGATGTGTGGATGAGAGTCTTTGTCCAAAGCCTTGATGGTGAGGCTAGGAAATGGTTTAGGGGTTTGACCCCTGGATCCATTGCTGGGATTGAGGTTTTAGATGATATTTTCTTGAGACAGTGGGGGGATAAAAAGGAATTTATGTATTATATCACAGAGTTCAGTGCCCTAAAGAGAAAAGAGGGAGAACCTGTCTCTTATTTCTCCAAAATATCCAAAAAAATGTACAACAAGATTCATGCTAAGATAAATCCTACAAAATCCTCTGTTAGAATTACTTATGCTAGTTCTTTTGACCCTGATTTATGACTTCTGTTAAGAGAGAGAAGAGCTACTTCCATGGATCATTTTCAATACACATCCCTGGAAGTAGATTCCAATGTGTTGGCAGTTGGCAGACTTAGAAATAAGGTTGATAGAGACAGAGGAAGGGGGAAATTTGAATCCTCAACCTCTGGTTCCTCTGCATCCCACCATCAAGTAGATGAATTGACCAAGATGGTAAAGTCTTTTTCTGTAGAGATGGAGAAGATGAATTTCATAGGGAAGCAAGGTTATAAGAGTTCCCAAAATTTTGATAACAGAGGTAACTTCAGGAGACCTAATAATACCCCTTAGATACTCTTGAGAGAGCCCCGTAGTAGAGATAGGGATGACCATAATATCCAAACCCCTCTCCAAAATAACCTCATTGTTGGAGAGGACGGGGAGGAAGAAGAGCTTGATCCTGAAATCCATTGCCTTGGAGACACCTCCATGTTTCCCCATTTAACTCAATCTACATACAAGGAGTCCCTCATGGACAACCAAATAAATGAGTTGAGTAAAGGAGACAAGACCAATAGTAGTCCCAATAAATATAACCTCAGGTCTAATAAGAAATATGGGAAGTCTGACATCCCTTAGCAGCCTCCCAGAGTAGACAAGCCTTCCAAAGACACAGCGAACAACAACAAGGAAAAGAAAACTCAGAACCCCTCGCCAATAACCAAAGCCCCTATCCTAGAAGTGAGAGAAATTTTGAAGCCCCCCTCCTCTTTCAACTTTGAGCATGAAATTCAAAATATTAGGATCCTTGTACCCCTTTCAGAGCTAGTCAAGCATGAAGATTTTAAAAGGTCCCTCGCTAAATTGTTGCAGTCTGAACCAGTATTTCATTCCATAGACTCAGTGAACCTCCAAGACGAAAATCCAACAGACATCTTAGGTCCATTGGTAGAATATAGAGATGATTCATCCCCTCCCTTCTGCACCTCACTGAACATACATAACAAGTTTTTGCATAATTGTTTGATGGACTCAAGGGAATCTCATAATCTCATGCCCAAAACAGTCATGGATGAACTTGGATTAGAGATCACAAAGAATTATCATGACTTGTATTATTTTGATTCAAGGAAAGTGTAGTGTCTTGGGGTCATCAAAGATTTGATTGTGAAATTGTTTCAGTTTCCCATGAAAAAATTGGTCATGGATACATAGTAGCTGATGTTCCCCCCAAGTTTGGCATGATCTTGTCAAGATATTGGCTAAAAAGACTAGGAGGAACGTTGTAGATGGACCTCACATATGCTACTATTCCTATGTTTGGGGGGGAGCCTAGAAGATTGTACAGGGAAGCTCAGTTGGCCTACATTATTAGTGATGAAGCAGACCCCACCAACCATCATATTTTTGCACTTGATAATGATTTGGGATCCATCTTGTTGCAGCTCACTGATGCCCCTGAACCACCTCTTGAAATCATAAAGCAGTCCCTCACCCTCTATGAAGATTCACCTCCGTTTACCTATGTTTGGAAGATGTTCTTTAATGGATCCTCTTCTAGAGAAGGTGTTGGTGTTGGGGTCATCTTTGTTTCGCCTGTTCAAGAAATTATATCTCTGTCCTACAAGTTATAATTTGAAACCACCAATAATGTGGTAGAATATGAAGCTCTTGTTTTGGGTTTTAGGGCTGAAAAAGACATGGGGATTGAAGAGATATCAGTGTTTGGGGATGTTGAGTTGATTTTCCAACAGATCAAAAATATTTATCAAGCTAAGAACCCTAGGCTGAGATCATATAGAAATGAAGTGTGGGATCTGGTGGATATTTTTTTCTCATCTTTCAACATTTCATTTGTCCCAAGAGAAGAGAATGCCATGGCTGATTCTTTGGCTGTCTCATCAAGTAATTCCAGAGTCCCTCTGCCACCTAAGCTCAGGTATGATGTAGAAGTTAAATATAGACCCTCTATACCTGACAATGTCAAGCATTGGAAAGTGTTTGAGGATGATCTGGAAATCAAAAGATTCCTGGAGACTGTTGATGAATTTTCTGCATTATACATTGATCAAGATCCTGATTCTGAAATGAATCCTCATGTTGATGTTTTTTTCAACAAAATTGTTAATTATAATATTGTTAAGTTGCCTAGAAATCACATCCCAAAGGGGCTAGTTCCTTTGGAAATACTATTTGACAGAAATGATGTGGCAGTAAAGGGTAAAGTTTCAAATGAGGATGTTGATGTAGCTGAGTGAAATATTGGCACAGAGAAGGATCTGAAATTTGTCAAGTTGTCAAACAGCTTGTCAAGGGGACAAAGGGCCGAGTATGCTGAGTTATTAAAAGAATTTTCTGATGTGTTTGCCTGGACCTATGAATACCTCGGAACATATGACACAAGTGTCATTGATCATAAGATCCCATTAAAGCAGGAGGCCAAACCATTTAGGCAGAAATTAAGACAAATAAATCCGATGATGTTGCCTATTATGGAAAGGGAAGTAAAGAAGTTGTTGGACACCCAGATTGTTGTCCCTTTGAGATATTTTGAATCGGTAGCCAACCTGGGCACGGTGAGGAAGAAGAATGGAGAAATCAGACTCTGTGTCGATTTTAGGAACCTGAACAGAAGCTCTAAGAAGGACAATTATCCTTTGCCAGAGATGGAACACATATTGCAGAGGGTGACAAGTGCATCCAGGATTTCTATGATTGATGGATTTTCAGGCTACAATCAGATCTTTGTCCTGCCTAAAGACGGAGAAAAGATAGCCTTCACCACTCCTTGGGGAACATTCATGTATGCCAAAATTCCCTTTGGATTGATGAACGTAGGGGATACCTTTAAGCGAGCCATGGATATAACCTTTAGTGGGGAAAGGGACAAGTTTGTAGTCATCTATCTGGATGCATCACAGTCTTCTCCAGATCTAATAAAGAACATTGATGTCATCTAAGAAGGGTCTTCTTAAAATGTATAAGGTTTGGTCTCTCCCTAAATCCCAAGAAGTCTTTGTTTTCCATGCAAGAGGGAAGATTGTTGAGACACATAGTATCAGCAGAGGGAGTCAAGATTGATTCAAGAAGAGTATAAGTTATTCAAACCTTATCACTTCCCATATCCAAGAAGGAAGTCCAATCTTTCTTGGGAAAAATTAATTTCCTGAGAAGGTTTGTTTCAAATTTTGTTGAATTGGTGAAGCATATCATAGCCATGCTCAGAAAGAGGAATGAAGTAAAATGGACTGCTGAGTCCAGAAACTCTTTTGACCAAATCAAGAAGCCCTTGACTGAGGCACATGTGCTTATCTGTCCCGATTATTCCAAGGTTTTTCTGATTTTTTCCTTTGCTTCATTTGACACAGTGGCAGTTGTTTTATTGCAGAAAAACACTCAAGGGATGGAGCAGCCTATTTCCCTTTTCAATAGAGCACTGAGGGACACTGAGATAAAATATGATATCATGGAGAAACAAGCCTATGCCTTGGTTAAATCTCTCAAAGATTTCATATTTTATGTTCTGCACTCAAAGGTTATTGCATATGTTCCTTCAGCTTCTGTGAAGGACATTCTCATTCAACCTGACATAGATGGAAGAAGAAGCAAGTGGATTGTCAAAATCCTTGAATTTAATCTAGAAATAAATCCCACCAAGTTAGTCAAAGGAAAAGGTTTAGCCAAGCGATTGGCTAAATCTAATTGTAAATCTTTGAGGGTTAACTTCATCAACAGTTGCTCAGAAAATCAACAAGATGAGTTGTCTGATAAAAGTTCTCAGGACATCCCTCCATTGGCAGAATGTACTTGGTACAAAGACATTATATTTTTTCTGCAGGAGTTAAGGCCTCCTGATGGAATGGGGAAAAGCAAGGCGAGAGATTTAAATCTCAAAGCAATTAGATATTTCCTTATTGATCAAGTCTTGTATTGGAAAGACCCTCTAGGAGTGATCCTGAGATGTTTAGACCCACAAGAGGCCCAAAATATTATGTTTGACTTTCATGAAAGCCTATGTGGGGGGCATCATTTTTGGAGAACCACAGCCGACAAGATTCTCAAGGCTGGGTATTTTTGGCCTACTCTATTCACTAATGTCTGTGCAAAAATCAAGGCTTGTATTAAATGTCAGAAATCCTCTAGGAAGCAGCAGCTCAAGTCTTTGCCATTGAAGCCTGTGGTAGCTTCAGGACCTTTTCAGCATTGGGGTATTGACTTCATTGGGGAAATTCATCCTGTTTCAAGTGGTCCACACAGATGGATCTTAACTACAATAGATTATTTCACCAAGTGGATAGAAGTTATCCTCACAAGGAGTGCTTCTCACAAGGTAATCATTGGTTTCCTTGAGGATATTATAGCAAGGTTTGGTTGTCCGAACATAATCACCACTGATAATGTTTCATATTTCAAAGTTGAACCATTGATCAAGTTTTGTGAGAAGTTCTAGATTTCATTGATTCACTCTACCCCCTACTATCCCCAAGGAAATGGATTAGCAGAATCCTCTAACAAGAGCCTTATAAAAATCATCAAAAGACTACCAGAGGACCACAAGAAAGCATGGGATTCAAAGCTCAAATTTTCTTTGTGGGCTAACACAGTGACAACAAATAGGTCTCTTGGTGTCTCTCCTTTTAAGCTTGTGTATGGGGTTGAGGCCATCTTCCCTTCTCAACTTTCCTTGCCAGTGGAAAAACTCTTCCAAAACTACCAAGTGGAGCCTAATGATATGATCAGAAGAATACAATAGCTGGTATAATTGCAGAAGACTAGAGAGAATATGATGAACAAATCACATGACCATCAGTAGAAGATCAAGTGTGTAATGTCCCCACTTTGGGACATCATTACATTGCAGAGGTTTATGATGACTAGAGTAGCCAGATGGATGTCATAGCGAGTAGATGGATTATTGAGAGGAATTTTGGGTTCGACGTGCATCACTCATCCCATCTCATCATTATAATCCATTCCACACAGGTTGGCTTTGGTTTCGTTGCATTCCGACGATTTCCATGATTTTGAGTATTTTGAGCTATAAGTTAATTAAATTCACTGAAGAGATCATTTTGGGCACATTACTTGGAGGAACCTCTCAGTGTAATAGCTCATTGGAATCAGGAGGAGCAACACTACAAGATGTGATGGTGAGAAGTGACTTTCAGTGGCCATGGAAGCCACAAGGAGAGATAAGGCACTTTTCAGAGGTAAAAAGGTTAATTAATTAATTAAAGTGATTTAACTAATTAATTAAATATTAATAAAATGAAAGTCACTTTGGAGAGACAAGGGGATG
>ML815902.1:107841-121444 GCA_009831015.1 Picea engelmannii | reverse complement strand
TGATTTTCCTTGAAATTGGGGCTAAGGAAAATAATTTGAATACCAAATATTATCAGCAAGGAGGTTTGGTTCATATTTATCATGAGGGACCCCTCTCTAAGTTTACTCACTCTTTCCTCTAGTGGTATCATGGCCAGTACTCAAGGCTTCACCCCCACAGTCAGTTGTTGGAAATCTTAATGAAAATAATAACACATTTACATTGTTCACATGTCATGGCATGGAAAATCATTAACTATGATTAGTTACATATAATCAAGGGTTTAGGAAAGGGGTGTTACAATCCCCTCCCCCTTCAAAGGAACATTTTCCTTGGTGTTCTTTCCTAGTAACACATGTCATTACCTTTATCATTAAGATACTTCAGCATCATTTACCTTTTCTTGGTTCATTCCTTTCAAAGACTCTTGGCATTTAGAACATGCCTACTATGAACACATATTGTTGACGTCGGGTGTTTTTCCCTAGTAGGTGACATTTTGGTGAAAAAATGACAAATAGGGGGTTAAAAAACCCACTTTCTACTGTTTATCCTAATTTTTTGTGCCCGATCGCATTGTGCTAAAGGGGCACGTAGATCTGTGTGGCTGACATCTGCGCACTCAAATCTACGATGCAAGATCCATATCAGAACACCCCCCCCACCCCCCCCCGACATTCTACCTTTAACGAGGGGGTCTGAGTTAGTGGTTTTTGAGCGCGCCCCCCCACTAACGTGGCGCCTCCTCGCTAACTCGGACCCCCCCTCGCTTGATTTCGCTTACCCCTACCCCCCCCCTCCAAGTAGACCACTTACTACCTCCATTTACTACCCTCGCCTCCCGTCGACACCTGTCCCCTCTCGGTTTTCATATCAGCGCCTTTCCCCTCTCTATCCCTGCCTGCCATGTATCTCCCACTCCAGCTTCATGTCATGTCTCATTTTCGCTTCCACCTCTCGCCTTCCGCCATCTGTCTCCCATGTCACCTCCACCGATATGGTTTTCCCCACTCTCCCTCTACCACCACATCCTCTCTCCTCGCCACATCACTCCTACACCTTCCCACCTCAGCTCTCGCATGCTGACACTCACGTCTTCTCAGTCACCACTATGTCAATCGTAGCTTTCCACCTGGCCGTCGAGCACGTACTGTGGTCTGTTGACCCTGCACCAATCACCTCGCCAACTCCTCCTCATCACCATCCACGTCTGCCTATCATCTCTTCGTAGAGGTCCAGCAAAGCACGAGTAACCACAGTCAGCATCCAAAGACCAATCACAATGACATGTGTCACATTTGAATTATGCCCACTCTGATTTGGATAAAGCAGTTAATGAAAGAAAGGAAGGTTGGTGAGACCTCATCTCACCACTTAAATGGAAAGCCAGGCCGAACTGTCAGCGGGTCGATTCTTCTACAGTTTCCTACTAAAACACGGTTGCGCCTGACAGAAGCTCGCGTTCGACAAAAGACTTCAGGCATAGTCTGTCAGAGAGAATGCAGATGTAAATTCTTGAATACAAAGACTCGGGCACGCCTCTGCTGTTAGTGGCGAATTGTTCTGAGTATATGTAGGAAATTTTTCCATTTTGTTAGTGTTGATGGTTGAGCTAAGCTCCCGATTGTAAAGTTTTAGTAAAGCTTCTGGTTCTCTGGTCATGCATTGTAACCTGAGACTTTTTTTTTAATGACAGTCAACTTCTTTCCATCTCTTATAAAAAAATGTGTTAGAACACTCGGGCATGGAGGATCCAGTCGAGGGTCATATGTTGTTGTTATGAAGGTTTGATTTCAGCAGTATTGTGACCGGTTTTAATCAATTTATTTTGTTGTATTTTTCCTTTCACACTGAAGATCTTGGGCATGGATGATTCAGTCGAGTTGTTGTAGTTGCATCGTGATGTATGTTTGATCATTGTGCGGTTATGACTGTGTTGCTTAAATATACTTCAGTGTCTGAAACTCAGAACCCAAGAGGATCTTGTCTTCTGAGTTTTTCCTCCTTAGGTCATTGGAAGACCTGATGTCCAGAGAAAACCCTTACACTTCTCCTCAATTTATTCCTCCTATTCACCCTTACTACAAATTACTGACTGAAGTTAGATCAAGACCTCATCTACTTATGCATACTAGCCTAGTTTTATGAGTTAAAGCGATATTATCCCGAGCCTGCGTCCATTAGACCCCCTTTAAATTTACTCATTATGACATACAAACTGATGGGTACTGGGCTTATCTCTGCTGCAATCCAGAGGTGACTTCTAGTGCTAACATTTTTGGCGTCGTTGCCGGGGACGAATTGAAGATTTTCCCGGGGATTGAACGACAAAGCTTGTTGGTTCTAAAGGTGCATCAAAACTTAGTACATCAAAGATTGCAACTGTGCACCCAGTGACTCCATTAAGGTGACTCCACTATTTCTAGTGGCAGACACACGAGATCTACTCCATAGTTGCCTTAAGAAACACCTAAAGCGGACCCAGAGAAAAATATCTGAAAGGGAAATTCCCTTCGAGAAGGTACTTCTACTGTTGAACTAGGTATTTCTAATGAATTTAATTATCCTCTTGTAGAAACTACAATATCTATTTCTCATTCTCCTGTTATACCATCTGTTGGAGTTTCCCGAAGTTTAAAGTTTGGGAGTGTTCCCGTTGATTTCTCCCCTCCTAGTCTGGGATTGGAGGGAGAAAACTTTATCACTCCTCTCTCCCCTGAAGTTGTACCATGGTTCAGACCTAGGACCTTAGAAGATTTCCCCACTCTGAGTTTCACCACTCCTCCTCCTATCATAGTTGTTGCATTTACAGAGAGGGAAACCTTTGTTCCCTCAAGCCTTGTAGCCTTTTCTCCAAATCCTATGTTGTTTCCATTTCCTCCCAAAAACACACCCCTAGTATCCTCTGTTTGAACTCCATCCCCTCCTAGTTCTCATCCACCTCACATCCAAATGGCAGGTTCTAATCCCCCTAGGAACATAATGGATGCCATAATGGTTGATATATACACCCCTCTAATCTTACCTCAACCAATGAATTCTCTCCCTGCTAGAGATTACCTGAAATACATGCTTAAATTCATAGGAGAAGAAGACATAACTGTTGAATAACACCTTGATGCCTTCTACAGTTATGAAGACAACCTAAATATTGAAAATGAGGATGTGTGGATGAGAGTCTTTGTCCAAAGCCTTGATGGTGAGGCTAGGAAATGGTTTAGGGGTTTGACCCCTGGATCCATTGCTGGGATTGAGGTTTTAGATGATATTTTCTTGAGACAGTGGGGGGATAAAAAGGAATTTATGTATTATATCACAGAGTTCAGTGCCCTAAAGAGAAAAGAGGGAGAACCTGTCTCTTATTTCTCCAAAATATCCAAAAAAATGTACAACAAGATTCATGCTAAGATAAATCCTACAAAATCCTCTGTTAGAATTACTTATGCTAGTTCTTTTGACCCTGATTTATGACTTCTGTTAAGAGAGAGAAGAGCTACTTCCATGGATCATTTTCAATACACATCCCTGGAAGTAGATTCCAATGTGTTGGCAGTTGGCAGACTTAGAAATAAGGTTGATAGAGACAGAGGAAGGGGGAAATTTGAATCCTCAACCTCTGGTTCCTCTGCATCCCACCATCAAGTAGATGAATTGACCAAGATGGTAAAGTCTTTTTCTGTAGAGATGGAGAAGATGAATTTCATAGGGAAGCAAGGTTATAAGAGTTCCCAAAATTTTGATAACAGAGGTAACTTCAGGAGACCTAATAATACCCCTTAGATACTCTTGAGAGAGCCCCGTAGTAGAGATAGGGATGACCATAATATCCAAACCCCTCTCCAAAATAACCTCATTGTTGGAGAGGACGGGGAGGAAGAAGAGCTTGATCCTGAAATCCATTGCCTTGGAGACACCTCCATGTTTCCCCATTTAACTCAATCTACATACAAGGAGTCCCTCATGGACAACCAAATAAATGAGTTGAGTAAAGGAGACAAGACCAATAGTAGTCCCAATAAATATAACCTCAGGTCTAATAAGAAATATGGGAAGTCTGACATCCCTTAGCAGCCTCCCAGAGTAGACAAGCCTTCCAAAGACACAGCGAACAACAACAAGGAAAAGAAAACTCAGAACCCCTCGCCAATAACCAAAGCCCCTATCCTAGAAGTGAGAGAAATTTTGAAGCCCCCCTCCTCTTTCAACTTTGAGCATGAAATTCAAAATATTAGGATCCTTGTACCCCTTTCAGAGCTAGTCAAGCATGAAGATTTTAAAAGGTCCCTCGCTAAATTGTTGCAGTCTGAACCAGTATTTCATTCCATAGACTCAGTGAACCTCCAAGACGAAAATCCAACAGACATCTTAGGTCCATTGGTAGAATATAGAGATGATTCATCCCCTCCCTTCTGCACCTCACTGAACATACATAACAAGTTTTTGCATAATTGTTTGATGGACTCAAGGGAATCTCATAATCTCATGCCCAAAACAGTCATGGATGAACTTGGATTAGAGATCACAAAGAATTATCATGACTTGTATTATTTTGATTCAAGGAAAGTGTAGTGTCTTGGGGTCATCAAAGATTTGATTGTGAAATTGTTTCAGTTTCCCATGAAAAAATTGGTCATGGATACATAGTAGCTGATGTTCCCCCCAAGTTTGGCATGATCTTGTCAAGATATTGGCTAAAAAGACTAGGAGGAACGTTGTAGATGGACCTCACATATGCTACTATTCCTATGTTTGGGGGGGAGCCTAGAAGATTGTACAGGGAAGCTCAGTTGGCCTACATTATTAGTGATGAAGCAGACCCCACCAACCATCATATTTTTGCACTTGATAATGATTTGGGATCCATCTTGTTGCAGCTCACTGATGCCCCTGAACCACCTCTTGAAATCATAAAGCAGTCCCTCACCCTCTATGAAGATTCACCTCCGTTTACCTATGTTTGGAAGATGTTCTTTAATGGATCCTCTTCTAGAGAAGGTGTTGGTGTTGGGGTCATCTTTGTTTCGCCTGTTCAAGAAATTATATCTCTGTCCTACAAGTTATAATTTGAAACCACCAATAATGTGGTAGAATATGAAGCTCTTGTTTTGGGTTTTAGGGCTGAAAAAGACATGGGGATTGAAGAGATATCAGTGTTTGGGGATGTTGAGTTGATTTTCCAACAGATCAAAAATATTTATCAAGCTAAGAACCCTAGGCTGAGATCATATAGAAATGAAGTGTGGGATCTGGTGGATATTTTTTTCTCATCTTTCAACATTTCATTTGTCCCAAGAGAAGAGAATGCCATGGCTGATTCTTTGGCTGTCTCATCAAGTAATTCCAGAGTCCCTCTGCCACCTAAGCTCAGGTATGATGTAGAAGTTAAATATAGACCCTCTATACCTGACAATGTCAAGCATTGGAAAGTGTTTGAGGATGATCTGGAAATCAAAAGATTCCTGGAGACTGTTGATGAATTTTCTGCATTATACATTGATCAAGATCCTGATTCTGAAATGAATCCTCATGTTGATGTTTTTTTCAACAAAATTGTTAATTATAATATTGTTAAGTTGCCTAGAAATCACATCCCAAAGGGGCTAGTTCCTTTGGAAATACTATTTGACAGAAATGATGTGGCAGTAAAGGGTAAAGTTTCAAATGAGGATGTTGATGTAGCTGAGTGAAATATTGGCACAGAGAAGGATCTGAAATTTGTCAAGTTGTCAAACAGCTTGTCAAGGGGACAAAGGGCCGAGTATGCTGAGTTATTAAAAGAATTTTCTGATGTGTTTGCCTGGACCTATGAATACCTCGGAACATATGACACAAGTGTCATTGATCATAAGATCCCATTAAAGCAGGAGGCCAAACCATTTAGGCAGAAATTAAGACAAATAAATCCGATGATGTTGCCTATTATGGAAAGGGAAGTAAAGAAGTTGTTGGACACCCAGATTGTTGTCCCTTTGAGATATTTTGAATCGGTAGCCAACCTGGGCACGGTGAGGAAGAAGAATGGAGAAATCAGACTCTGTGTCGATTTTAGGAACCTGAACAGAAGCTCTAAGAAGGACAATTATCCTTTGCCAGAGATGGAACACATATTGCAGAGGGTGACAAGTGCATCCAGGATTTCTATGATTGATGGATTTTCAGGCTACAATCAGATCTTTGTCCTGCCTAAAGACGGAGAAAAGATAGCCTTCACCACTCCTTGGGGAACATTCATGTATGCCAAAATTCCCTTTGGATTGATGAACGTAGGGGATACCTTTAAGCGAGCCATGGATATAACCTTTAGTGGGGAAAGGGACAAGTTTGTAGTCATCTATCTGGATGCATCACAGTCTTCTCCAGATCTAATAAAGAACATTGATGTCATCTAAGAAGGGTCTTCTTAAAATGTATAAGGTTTGGTCTCTCCCTAAATCCCAAGAAGTCTTTGTTTTCCATGCAAGAGGGAAGATTGTTGAGACACATAGTATCAGCAGAGGGAGTCAAGATTGATTCAAGAAGAGTATAAGTTATTCAAACCTTATCACTTCCCATATCCAAGAAGGAAGTCCAATCTTTCTTGGGAAAAATTAATTTCCTGAGAAGGTTTGTTTCAAATTTTGTTGAATTGGTGAAGCATATCATAGCCATGCTCAGAAAGAGGAATGAAGTAAAATGGACTGCTGAGTCCAGAAACTCTTTTGACCAAATCAAGAAGCCCTTGACTGAGGCACATGTGCTTATCTGTCCCGATTATTCCAAGGTTTTTCTGATTTTTTCCTTTGCTTCATTTGACACAGTGGCAGTTGTTTTATTGCAGAAAAACACTCAAGGGATGGAGCAGCCTATTTCCCTTTTCAATAGAGCACTGAGGGACACTGAGATAAAATATGATATCATGGAGAAACAAGCCTATGCCTTGGTTAAATCTCTCAAAGATTTCATATTTTATGTTCTGCACTCAAAGGTTATTGCATATGTTCCTTCAGCTTCTGTGAAGGACATTCTCATTCAACCTGACATAGATGGAAGAAGAAGCAAGTGGATTGTCAAAATCCTTGAATTTAATCTAGAAATAAATCCCACCAAGTTAGTCAAAGGAAAAGGTTTAGCCAAGCGATTGGCTAAATCTAATTGTAAATCTTTGAGGGTTAACTTCATCAACAGTTGCTCAGAAAATCAACAAGATGAGTTGTCTGATAAAAGTTCTCAGGACATCCCTCCATTGGCAGAATGTACTTGGTACAAAGACATTATATTTTTTCTGCAGGAGTTAAGGCCTCCTGATGGAATGGGGAAAAGCAAGGCGAGAGATTTAAATCTCAAAGCAATTAGATATTTCCTTATTGATCAAGTCTTGTATTGGAAAGACCCTCTAGGAGTGATCCTGAGATGTTTAGACCCACAAGAGGCCCAAAATATTATGTTTGACTTTCATGAAAGCCTATGTGGGGGGCATCATTTTTGGAGAACCACAGCCGACAAGATTCTCAAGGCTGGGTATTTTTGGCCTACTCTATTCACTAATGTCTGTGCAAAAATCAAGGCTTGTATTAAATGTCAGAAATCCTCTAGGAAGCAGCAGCTCAAGTCTTTGCCATTGAAGCCTGTGGTAGCTTCAGGACCTTTTCAGCATTGGGGTATTGACTTCATTGGGGAAATTCATCCTGTTTCAAGTGGTCCACACAGATGGATCTTAACTACAATAGATTATTTCACCAAGTGGATAGAAGTTATCCTCACAAGGAGTGCTTCTCACAAGGTAATCATTGGTTTCCTTGAGGATATTATAGCAAGGTTTGGTTGTCCGAACATAATCACCACTGATAATGTTTCATATTTCAAAGTTGAACCATTGATCAAGTTTTGTGAGAAGTTCTAGATTTCATTGATTCACTCTACCCCCTACTATCCCCAAGGAAATGGATTAGCAGAATCCTCTAACAAGAGCCTTATAAAAATCATCAAAAGACTACCAGAGGACCACAAGAAAGCATGGGATTCAAAGCTCAAATTTTCTTTGTGGGCTAACACAGTGACAACAAATAGGTCTCTTGGTGTCTCTCCTTTTAAGCTTGTGTATGGGGTTGAGGCCATCTTCCCTTCTCAACTTTCCTTGCCAGTGGAAAAACTCTTCCAAAACTACCAAGTGGAGCCTAATGATATGATCAGAAGAATACAATAGCTGGTATAATTGCAGAAGACTAGAGAGAATATGATGAACAAATCACATGACCATCAGTAGAAGATCAAGTGTGTAATGTCCCCACTTTGGGACATCATTACATTGCAGAGGTTTATGATGACTAGAGTAGCCAGATGGATGTCATAGCGAGTAGATGGATTATTGAGAGGAATTTTGGGTTCGACGTGCATCACTCATCCCATCTCATCATTATAATCCATTCCACACAGGTTGGCTTTGGTTTCGTTGCATTCCGACGATTTCCATGATTTTGAGTATTTTGAGCTATAAGTTAATTAAATTCACTGAAGAGATCATTTTGGGCACATTACTTGGAGGAACCTCTCAGTGTAATAGCTCATTGGAATCAGGAGGAGCAACACTACAAGATGTGATGGTGAGAAGTGACTTTCAGTGGCCATGGAAGCCACAAGGAGAGATAAGGCACTTTTCAGAGGTAAAAAGGTTAATTAATTAATTAAAGTGATTTAACTAATTAATTAAATATTAATAAAATGAAAGTCACTTTGGAGAGACAAGGGGATGAAGGAAGTATTAATAAGAGGCAAGGGCCTCTATTGATTCATTCATGTATGTTTATCATTTGATATCTTGCTTCTAGCTAGAGGGTCCATCTCTTGGGGGTTTTGAGGGTTTTGACTTAACAAACCCTAAAGGACAATTCGATGGTGAAAGATTCCACCTAGCTTGTCCCAAGAAGGGTATCAGAGATGAAATACTCTCCCACACCATTCTAGTTCGGATCTACATCAGTGCAAGAGGGTTCTACACCAGCCACAGGCACGGGAAGAGGAGGAGGGCGCACCATTGGGGGTTTCCAGCAAGGGGGGCGCACCATTCAGCGAAGGAAGGTTCATTGTAGGAGTTTAAGGGGGATATTGGATATTTTAGAATTTGGGTTTTACTTGCAGGGCCTTATCCATGATTTCTAGTGCCTCTTGAGAGATTTTTATGGTTCATATCATTTCCTAGAGCATTGGGATGAATTGGAGAGAAGGAGGGCATTTTTTATATTCAGAACTATTCATTTTAGAGGGGTTATAATTCATATCTGACCCCGAGACTTCAACTAGTGGCTTGCAATGTCCCGATATATCCTTATAGCAAGTTTTAGGGCATTTGGAGGCCTCCTTCATCAGGGCCGAAATTGTAGGGTTTGACAGTTTCAGGTGGGCAGAGCTCAATTGGAGGATTTAGCATTTGGAGGAGTTTCCCTTGGTATTTCGGTTTGAGATTTTAGGAGGGGATTCTAATCATCCCAACCTACAATTCGACATCTTCAGTGTAGAATTTTGAGGCCTCCTTCATCAGGGCCAAAATTGTAGGGTTTGACAGTTTCAGGAGGGCACAACTCAATTGGAGGATTTAGCATTTGGAGGAGTTTCCCTTGGTATTTCGGTTTGAGATTTCGGGAGGGGATTCTACTCATCCCGATATATAGTTCGACATCTTCAGCGTAGCATTTGTAGGTCTTTTACAGTAGGACCAAATTATTGAGGGTCTTCGGGGTTTCAGCAGGGTGTGGCATCTTCCATCTTGGGGGTTGACACTTCATACGGCCCAGATATTTCTTGTATTGGTATTCATGGTATATTCAGCCTTTGGAGGCTTACTGTAGTCTTCTTTTGGATCATTTTGTAGAATCTTCTATATTCTATCTTGGAGACATCTGATGAGCATTCCAGATCGACATCTTCATTGTAGCAGGTTCTATTATTATGAATAAAATCATATCTGAAGAGTTTTGTCTTGTCTATCATCTTGTTGATATTGCATATAGTTGAGGTATGTTCCATTACAATATATTCTTGTTTATTGTTGCAAAACACATATAAATCATCAACATAAACCCTAAGGCCGAAATCAAGAGGTCAACCTATAAGTAACACATACAAACAAGTAAATTAGCAAAGTGTTTGATGAAATGCCACAACCAGAATTTTTTTAAAAAGACACCCAAAACCATGATGTTCCTTGCATCTTGGCTTGGGAACATTACAGTGGTATCAGAGCCTAGATTCCTGCCAGCCAGTGAGAATTATAACATGCATGAAAATCCATAGAGGGGTTTTCCATAAGGAGAAATGGACAAGATATACATGGAGATAATATACTTGGAGATAAAATATTACGGCCTTAGCAAGGAAAATAGGGCCCAAATAACCTTCCCACAGTATGTAGCCTTAAGATATCCTAGTTGGAGCGAAGAAGAGGCTCTACACTGGATCATCTTAGTAGAGGAAAAGAGATCCAAATACGCTAGAAGGTGGGAAGAACAGAGAAACCCCACGCCCATTAGGAACATGCAGCTTTGTTACAATTGCAAGGTGCCTTGGGAACCATATCATAGGTGTAGGGGTAAGGATCAAAAGCACATTATTGAGGTGCACTGTGATAGTGATGATGAGGTGTGTGAGGATGGAGATATAGATGCTCCTCTGGAGAAGTCTGATGATGATAATGACTCTTGCACAAAGGCTAGTGATAGTGACTCTTGCATAGAGGCTAGTGATTCTTGCACGCTTGAGAAGGATAGTGATCCTTGCACATTGGAGGAGCAGGGGGATGGACAGGATGATAGAACTTATGCATCGACATTCATATCACATACTATTGATTACCTTACACCTCAACAGAGTGGTGACACTAGTGAGAACTCACACGTGTTAGCACCTAGAGATGACGAGCTCCCTATGGTGGTTGTGACACATCTGCCATCTATCCAGACACCCATGATAGCCACGGAACATGAGGATATCAGTGGCATTTCGGATATGATGGAGGATCCTAGTGTGAGGGATGCACACCATGGACATATGGATCCACAGATCCAGGAGGAGATACAGGGCGTACAGACAGTGGACCTTACACATATAGATCAGCATGAGGAGATTGAGTCACAGCTTTTGGAGACTCCATTAGTTGAGAAGATTGTGGAGACTGATAGGTTGATGGGGAACTTACTTCTAGGATTTTCCTGCATTGATGAGGATGCACTCTTTTTTAGTCAGGATGACCATTTCACATGTATGGACACCTCTATATGGGATCCAGATGCAGATGATAGTAGCAGAGTGAGTGCAAAGGGGGATACAGCTGCTCATACAGGATACAGTGTGATTCAGAGGGAGATAACATCTAGTGATGGGGTGCAGTGGCATACAGGAGGACCCAGCAACACAATAGACAGTGGGAATTTCATCACGTTATCTTCTACAAAGAGTGTTTTTGGGGATTCCAGAGTTGACACTAGCAGGGTTGACACTAGCAGTGAGGGATATGAGATGGCACCTCAGCATGACTATGATCCGGAGTCACACTACTTGACGGGACAGTTGAGAGTCAGTGAGGATATGATCATGGAAGCCACCAGGTGCATTGATGACATGCATGCATTGATGGCAGATCACTGTTGGAGGACATTAGTGGCACATGGTAGTTCAGATCAGGGATTTTCCATGGATGACTTTCATACTCTCAGGGAGAGAGTGTTTATGGTGAGGACTGACTACCAACAGTTGTTGACAGACATGGACTACCTATTGGGGATTGGAAAGATGTATCACAGGTCCTTGAGGGAGCAGGAGTTGGAGGTGAACCGACTCACTCAGGAGTTGGAGAGAACTCAAGGATTCTTGAGAGGCACACAGATAACCTTTCAAGAATCATAGTCCAGATCAGAGGATCTTCTTGAGGAGATTCATCAAAGGTCCACTTCATCTATCTTAGTGGACAGTCAGATATGTCCTTCGGTCACTTGGCTAGAGGATGTTGGTGGTCTAGCAGAGGAGCACCAGTTGATGGAGGACACTTCCATTTGTGTCTCGAGAGTGGGTGACCTTCAGGTAGAGGTTGACCTAGTAGTACGCCCAAGATCTATGATGCAGCAAGAGTATACGGGAGATGACATGAGTATGCAGGGGCATATAATGAGGATTGATAGTTCACAGAGACATGCCAAGATATGTAGTCATATTCAGACATATTTATTGGATTGAAGGGAGGAGACATACTTAGGGGAGCATGTGGATTTCACTTCTTTGCGGAAACACATAGTTATGGGAGAACACCTTCACAGTATCAGCAGTTGCAGGGGAGATGAGAGTTGGAGATCGGTTTACCCACAGTTGGAGGGGTTAATTTCGGTTGTACCTGAGGATTGGGAGTCAGTGATGAGCACAGGAGACTCTGTACCATGGATGCCAACAAATGAGCTTTTGGTTGAATCCTTGGGATTGACCAAAGAATGTGATGTTTTACAGGTCTACGGTCAGCTACAAAGGTTTATGTTAGCCCTTCATGACACATTTATCATTGAAATCAACATGGGGAGAGATAGACAATGGCAGAGGGCATGGATATTGAGTAGGCCGAGACCAACTGACATGAGTACTTTTACGACATATAGTAGGTCAGAGGTGGATTGTGTTAGGAATACTGTTGTGACTTGGTGCATGATGGTGAGCATCATAGGCCAGGTGACAGCAGATGAGCACAGAGGGCTTCTGACAATGATCAATCTGACACAGGGGCAGCTAGCGAAGACTGGAAGTGACAAACTTCCAAGTTTTCCATGGGATCTCAGAGTCCACTTTTTTAGCAAGATATTTTACATCATGTTGACCCAGGTTGCACCAGAGAGCTACACACTCCACCTTGGGTTGGTTTGGAGTGGGCCTGCAGGTACTTGTCTGGTGGAGCGAGAAATTTTCTCCCTCTTGATCATCATGATCGAGCATGGAGATGGTTGGTGTTGGGCTCTAACGATGTCCTAAAAACAACCTCTATGCATCAACCAAAGGTAGGCGTTGGCACAAGCGTTTTACTTGTCGCCTACATAGGTTCTTACCTTCTGTTTTCAATACCCAGCCTCCAGAGATGCAACACCTGTAAAGGAACATCAATCATAAAGGGAATGGTAGTTGTTCTATTCAAAGGAACAACATGACCTACAAAAGGAACAACAATTAGAACAAAAGGAACAACAGTCATTACATTGGGCCGAACTAATGTTGAATTAATTGCATTGTAGTATTTACCCAACTATCTAATTTGTCAACCCGGGGTTCGTAAACTGACGAAGCACACGCAAAGTATATGCAAGATTGAAGCGGGACTAATCTAATATAATGTTTAAGCTACAACTGAAATTGAATCATTAATCTAACACACGACTGAAATAGAATCATTAATCTAACACACGACTTGGAATTGAATTAATCTAGTTGCGTAAATGAAATTAATCTAGGAATGAGAAATTGCGTGAAGGAATTGATCTAGAAATGGAGAACTACATGAAGTAAAAGCAAGTACAACATGTGAAGAGTTAAATAACACAACAACATATGTGAGCTCACGCCAATGAAGCAATCTTCTATTACAATAACCAAATCAATCTTCATAACAAAATAATAAAAGCA
>ML815902.1:83305-97841 GCA_009831015.1 Picea engelmannii | reverse complement strand
CTTTTTACCACCCTTGCCTCCTGTCGACACCTGTCTTCCACTCGCCTGTCCCCTCTCGACTGTCATATCAACGTCTTTCCCCTCTCTATCCCTGCTTGCCATGTGTCTCCCACTCCAGCTTCATGTCATGTCTCCTTTTCTCTTTTGCCTCTCACCTTTTTCCATATGTCTCCCATGTCACCTCCACCTATATGGTTGTCCCCACTCTCCCTCTGCCACCACATCCTCTCTCCTCTCCACATCACCCCCACACCTTCCCACCTCAGCTCTCGCATGTCGACACTCACATCTTCCCAGTCACCACTCTGTCGATCGTATCTTTCCACCTGGCCGTCGAGCACATACTGTGGCCTGTTGAGCCTGCACCAATCATCTCCCCAAATCCTCCTCATTATAATCCACGTCTGTCTGTCATCTCTCCGTAGAGGTCCAACAAAGCACAAGTAGCCACAGTCAGCATCCAAAGACCAATCACAATGACCGGTGTTGCGTTTGACTTCTATCCACTCTGATCTCGATAAAGAAGTTAATGAAAGAAAGAAAGGTCGGTGAGACCTCGTCTCACCACTTAAATGGAAAGCCAGGTCGGACTATCAGTGGGTCGATTCTTCTGCAGTTTCCTACTGAAACACGGTTGCGCCTGACAAATGCTCGCGTCCGACAAAAGAGTTCAGGCACAGTTTGTTAGAGAGCATGCAGACGTAAAGCCTTGAATGCAAAGACTCGGGCACGCCTCTGCTCTTAGTGATGAATTGTTCTGAGTATATGTAGGCAATTTTTCCATTGTTTTAGTGTCAATGGTTGAGCTAAGCTCCCAATTGTAAAGTTTTAGTAAAGCTTCTGGTTGTTTGGTCATGCATTGTAACCTGAGACTTATTGTTTAATGATAGTCAGCTTCTTTCCATCTCTTGTAAAAAAATGTGTTAGAATGCTTGGGCATGGAGGATCGAGTCGAGGGTCATATGTTGTTGTTATGAAGGTTTGATTTCAGCAGTATTGTGACCAGTTTCAATCAATTCATTTTGTTGTCTTTTTCCTTTCACATCGAAGAGCTCGGGCATGGATGATCCAATCGATTTGTTGTAGCTGCATTGTGATGTATGTTTGATAATTGTGCGGTTATGATTGTGTTTCTTAAATATACTTTAGTGTATGAAACTCAGAACCCAAGAGGATCTTGTCTTCTGAGTTTTTCCTCCTTAGGCTACTGGAAGACCTGATGTCCAGAGAAGACCCTTAAACTTCTCCTCAAGTTCTTCCTCTTATTCACCCTTACTACAACTTACTGACTGAATTTAGATCAAGACCTCATCTGCTTATGCATACCAGCCCATTTTTCTAAGTTAAAGTGATAATATCCTAAGCCTGCGTCTATTAGACCCCCTTTAAATTACTCATTGAGACATACAAACTGATGGGTACTGGGCTTATCTCTGCTACAATCCAGAGGTGACTTCTAGTGCTGACACCTATGATAATTTCAAACAACAAGCATATCAATTCATCATTTCATGCATAGACATTTTATTAATGTTCATAACTCAATAGGGAATTTACAATCAACATAATACTTATCTGTGTAGTTTATGGATTTTCATCCATATGGTTGTCTCATTAACTTGGCTCACTATTTTCCTTGACATACCCATTCGGTGCATGATCCCAGTCAATAAATGACAAATTTTTAAAGACTCCCCCAAGTTCTTTCACATGGGTTGTTGAAGTCTCCCCTTCCTTGTGGTCACTCACCCTCGAGGCTCAGGCTCAGGCATCCCTTTCTTTGCTATACAGTCTCTCGAGTGATCCATATTTCCTGTCGAGGCTTTCTCGCACAAGAATATTTTTAGAGACTTCACTAAGTCTTAAAGTTGAGGCGTCCCTCACGCTTTCTTTGTCAATGCGTCCCTCTAGCTCGTGTCACCACGACACATCATTTTATCACAAGGTTCTCATGTCACTATAGTATCAATTTTCCATGCTTTCCACTTTGATAGCCATCATCTATCCTTCCCAGACATATATTTTTCCTCTCACCTATATTACATACATACAGAAATTCGTGAGATGCTATAAAAAAAATTTCGATCAAAATTCTTTCAAATATGTCACCCATCACCCATAGATTTCAAGTTTCACATTTCTATTTTCAGATCTATTCCATATATGAACCATATCCCAAAAGCATGAGATTTCTTTCTCATGGCAATTTAGCTCTTTTATAATCAACATGCATTGGTCTTTCTCGTGGACTTACATCACTGGCATACCAATACCTTTCTTCCTGTAATTTCCACTTCAATCAGCCAAACAAATTGTTAGTTCTCATGCACACTATATTTTCATTGCACACTTGTAGTGGCTCACAAACAATTTTAGAACTGTGCATACTAACAATCAAATTCATCTACTCAAAAAGGAAATACTATTCCTTACA
Organism: Picea engelmannii; assembly: GCA_009831015.1. NCBI lineage: Eukaryota > Viridiplantae > Streptophyta > Pinopsida > Pinales > Pinaceae > Picea > Picea engelmannii. The sequence goes on along the minus strand of ML815902.1, from coordinate 95,407 downwards.
CATGCATTATTTTAGCATATAAAGCCTTTAAAAATGAAATCAAACATCAAATGAATTTAATCAATGTGCCAATATCCATGGTCACATTGACACACAATGTACCCTTGTATTGATTTTCAGATTATTACTTTTCATATTAGGAACTTTGCCTTGGTGGGTTGGAACTCAACCACCCTTTTACCACATGGTTTCTTTATACAAATTTATTTTTACAACGGGACTGTGTTTTCCTGCTTCATATAATCATGACCTCAAATCAACATACATGAAACTAAAAGTTTCACATGAATGCATTCAAGCATTCTTTATTCATTGGTTACCAGGATGTCGACGTTTATGGCAACCCAATTTCTCTCTTTACCATTCTGCAATTCCGCAGAGCACTGGAAGATACCTTTTCCATAATGGCCAGTCATATATATACCCACTCTCTTATCACATGCATCTCCTTACCACGTTACATCATCATGCTACCTTTGAGCACTTTTTTTCCCAATTACTCCTTCATTGGGTAGTGTATTCATGACATATATTTATTCATGCATTTTTCCAAGGATTTCAATCATCCTCGGATGTCATAGGTTCACACCTCCATCGTGTAGGCTCTTCTTCCTGAATCATACCCTACTTGGGTATCAATGGCATACAACAACCATTAAGATCACATGCATTCCATCAAAACATAGACTATTTTAAAAGGGATTATTACCCAAATCCTTTTTTACCTCTCATGTCACATGGGCACGAAATCATTAAACCTATTCTGATATTACCTCTGATATTTTCTTAAACTTTTCTAAACATTTTCTTATATTCTCTCCTTACTTTTAAAAACTTAAAATTTATTAATTAGTTGAACCTTTAAGATTTCTTAAAATTTTCCATACATTTTCTTATACTCCTTCTCTACCTATAATAACTCAAAAAAAAATTTAAACGTTTCCATACATTTTCTTATACTCCTTCTCTACCTATAATAACTCAAAAAAAAATTTAAACGTTTCCATACATTTTCTTATACTCCTTGTCTACCTTTAAAAACTAAAAAACTATTATATACCTTTTTCTTATACTTCCTCTCTACCTTTCAATTCTATACCTTTTTCTTACACTCCCTCTCTCGCTTTAAAAACTCAACAAAAATTCGATACCTTTTCTTATACTCCCTCGCTCTCTACTTTTAAATTCTCAAAAATTAGTTGCTTAGCCTTAAAAATTAGTTGTTTATACTCCCTCCCTACCTACCTTTAAACACTCAAAGTTTGTTGCTTGAATATTTAAAACACCTACATTTCAAACCTTCATACTCTCCAATCTAGGACCACCTTATATATTTATTTCACAAAGCTTGGTGTTGAACTATATATCTAACACTAGTAAAGAGTTCGCGAATCTTTTCAATCGAGGAAAGAGTTGGCGAAGCTTTTCAATTTACGAGTTAGAGTCATGTGTTATTACTTTATACAATAAAATTGATTGATCATCATTTTGCAGAAGAAATATGAAAAAATCTTTAAGTTGACAATGTATATGATGTAGGAGTATCCTTGTTCTTGATGCTATTTTGTTATTGATATTATTTTTCATGTAATTTTTTATATTATAGAAAAGCATTAATACATAGTTTAACAGGTTTTGGGGGAGAAGTCAACAATGTTAATTAGATTCAAGAATGCATTTTGTCAAAATTTAATAATATGAATTTGAAGATAGATGAAATACTTCAAACTTCTACTTAATAAACTCTCTAATGTACATATATTAGCTAAGGTATGCATTTTCTTTCAATTTTCTATGTAAATCGAGGTTTTGAGGATATGCATATTTGTTAGTTTTATGACCATAAGTTTAATTAGACCTCAAATATATTCTAAGATGCATTTGGGATGGTCGAGGAAAGGGTTATAGATGTTTTCAAAAGTTATCACTAAGTAATAAAGGTTTAATTAAGCTTGGTTTTACTAGTGAGAGGTTCAAGTAGGTGTTACTTATTTGGTTGGTCATAGTAGTTTTCTCCCTCCCTCTGTATATATGCATGGCCTAAAGGAATGAAGAAGTAATATCACAAGAGAGCTCAAAGGGAGGTTGAGAGAAAGGTGGACGATCTATTCAGAGAGAGGTAGATCTAGAGCAACATCATTTTATCTTCAAACCTAAAGTATATAGCCAAATTTAAATTGTTGTTTGTAGGTGTAGGATTTCATTTTTTTTATGATATTATTGTCATTGATGTGTGTGTGTGTGTGTGTGTGTGTGTGTGTGTGTGTGTGTGTGAGAGAGAGAGAGAGAGAGAGAGAGAGAGAGAGAGAGAGTTTGTAATAAGGCCAAGAGTGTTGGTCATTCTTATGAATAAAACTATTCTCAAATACTATATTATTCAATTGCTCTATGCATATTAAAGTTTGTATGTTTCTATATATGATTGTGTTTAATTTAGAAATGTGTTGTTATGGAGTGATGTTCTGCATTATCTAATTTGCAGACAATTTGGGCTTTGCATCAAGTGGTATCAAAGTAGACAAAATCTGGCTTGTTGGAGACAAATCCATAGACAATTCCAACAAAAGGTGAAGGTATTTCATTTATAAGACTTTGGTGATTGATATCATTATGTATTTAAAATCTTCTAGACTAATCACAATCATCTTTTTATTTTTTCGTTTCAAACCATTCAAATGTGTTCCATCACCAGGAAATTGTGAAGAGGTAATTTGATTATTAGTTTGAGGCAATGATCATCCATTGATTAATACATATCTAGTTCGACTTTAAGAGGTTAATTAACATTACTTTAAGTCAAATTTAATTGATTAGTGTGTTCTTATTTTTATTCCTACTATTAGTTGACCATATCAAGGTGTTCATTCAAATATTATGTTTTTAATAATTTTGAAAAAAAATTATTTACTATATTAAAGTGATTTAAATATTTTGTTTTTATTTATTTATTAGATTTAAACATCACCTGATCGACGTAAAGAAAAAATCCAATTTCAACTTATCTTTTGCCCATCATTTTGATTTAGGTTATTTGACTTCTTTTCCATATCAATTGCTTCCCTGAATTTCCTATTAGAGTGATGATCAAACTTAGCGAAGATTTTAGCTTCCTCAAGAAAAAGTGATGTTTCATCTTGTTCAAATGTTTAGCCAATATGGATAATCAAATATAGTTGTGTTTGATATTATCCATGTGTTCTTGTATCCCAACCTTTATGGAACAACCAATTTCAACAATGTGGGGTTTCCTATACGAGTAAGGAATCATGTATACACCTTTCTCTTTCACATGATCAATGGGGACTTTAATAGATCTCAAGGAGTTTCTAATAGTGGTTAGAGGTTTGAAAGTTGCACAAATATTTTTATTTTTCAACACCCTAGAAATTTTGAATGTAGTCCCTTGTATATAGTTTGACAAAAAAAAAATTGAAGGTTTTCTTGATGCCATCTTTGTTTCTAGTATCTTTACTATAATTTTGAAAGGACTTAATCCCTTGATGCTTCTTAAAACCATTGTGTTCAAAAACTTTAATAAGGCATAGTTTTTTTCTTCAAAATGATATCCATCTAAGATTCTAAGAGCTATGATTGCTAGAGTGTTGAGAACCTTATAGTGCCCCGCATATCTAATTATTATGACAGACTTGACTTATTATTTGAGGACATTTGTTTACAAATGATCTGGTTATTTGACTCTTATTATGATGATGAAACTTGAATTTTAATTATGATTGAGTAAATATGATGATGATTGAATGATTAAATGATTTATTATGATGTTTAAATGAATAAGCTATGCATTAATACGATGAAATGAATCAAAATGATTTATTTATCTTGATATACTAAAATGAAATAAGGACATATTAAATTGCATATAGTACTAATAGTTTTCCTAGTGTGATAGGAAACTATAAGAGTGCATTGACGTAAAATCTCGTTGACAAGTTATTGGACTCCAGATTGAGTCTGGAAATAGTAATTATTTTGTGAATATGTCTTGTATATTTGATATGAATAATGGAATTACTGATAAAATGATGTAGTGAATGCAGGCAAAGGAACATTCTTGTTTATCTATCCACGCATGGAGAATGGTGTTGTATGGAGGTATAGTAGGTACCATCGGGAGAGGTGGAGAAACATCCATGTTTCCACCTACTAGCAGTGATCCAAATTATTTTCAGAACGAAATGAAAGCAGAGATATTACAATGAAGTACTCATAAAAATTGCCAGAAACAGAGAGATACAACAATACATGATTTCTATTAATGAAAGAAATGTACATAGTCTGTAAAAATACATAGTGCAAAACTCCCTAGAATGGTGGCATCTTTATCTTTGAGAAGAGGTGTGACGGCTACACTCATTCGCAAGAAGATGATTACAATGAGGCTCTGAAGGCCTTTTTATGATAAACATGAATGCCAAAACCCTAGACATCCAAAAACCTAACCCTAGGAGATGAAGCGCCAAAATTCATGTGGGCCCCATTGGGGTAAGTTAGTACATTAACTTCCCGAGGTTGTAAATTTTGCATACGATATTTGTTTTAGGCGTGTGATCGCCCGTTTGAAAGGTATTTTTGAGAACTATGCATTATGTCATCAAACTCTGACTTCGTCTACAGTTTGACTGTGGAAATCCAATAAAACATTGTTTAGAGCCCCAAAACGGCCCTAGAAGTATAAAAAGATGTACTTACATGAAAACTTCCCAAATAAGCCAATTGGAATAGGTGGGAAGCCACCAATATACACCTAGATGTTGTGTAGGGATTCAAGACATCCCCTTAAGTGAAAAAATCACAATTACAAAGAAATTTCCCCATTACAAAGAAACGTGTTGAATTGAAAAATGTCTCGATGAGCCAGTTGGAAGTTGGAACAGGTGGGTGGCCACCGATATCCACCTGGATCAAGCACTCCTTATGTGGCCCAAGTTGAAAAACACAAGACACTTTTACTCAAAGGTTGCATGTTACCATGAGGGTGGGTTGTCGATTCAATCACTCACGAGTATTAACTGAGGGGTGCACAATAAGACAAAAGAATTATTCCTCAATAGTCACTAGTCTTTCAACGAGGGAAACCAAGTTGAGTTAACAATGTCTCCATGGTTGCACCATTTCCCCATCAATCAAAAGTCAAATACTAGAAGGGCATGCACTCATGACAACCTTGGAATACAATAAATAAGTCCTTAAGGGAATGACGAACACTGCACCCTTGGTACCTTTACTAGAAAAAACTATAAATGAATAATAAATTGAAAAGTTAATTAAAAATGCTCAAAGAAAATTATTACTATATATTTCATTTTAGGAAAAACTAACAACCTAGTGTATTTTATTTAGAAAAGATAAATTAAATACACTTCTAACCATCACAACCAATTATTCAACTTAACAACATCGGTCTTACTTGGTATGGTTTGATGTCCACTTTCCCTTCCATTTTAAACTGAGGTTGTGAAGAAGTGATGGAATTGGAAATTGGTTTCTCTTTCTAAGACTCTTTTTTCGATTCCTTTTCTGGGTCTTCACTGTCTCCCAGTTTTTCATTTAATCCAACTTTTGAGTTAGAGACACCAACTTATGTGAAAGGCCTAAACATGTTTTCTAAATCCACCATGAGGAGGGCCATTTTGCAAGAGATATGAACGACTTTCTCTTCTAGCCTAGAAAATCTCCCTTCTATTACATCTTGAGGATTATTATAACTGGACTCATCTTCCATGGTTAGGTTTCTATGACTTCCTTCTTAAGACAATTCCTGGATTCTACAACTTCCCGCAAATACCTCAAAGAAACATAGAAAAAACGAATAATGATTTTATGTCTACATTCATCTTTTGTATTCCTGGATGAATCATACAAACTGCTCCATGAGCATATCCTAATATCAAATTGCAAATTTCATCATTTAGTGGCACACATATCCTTCCATAAAATCATAGTAATCCATCATCTTTTTTTAACAGAAACGATTGAGAATTTATATTAAAAAAGAGGTTTGTGTTGTCACACATTACAAGAAACGAAGTATTGAATTCTTTGTACTATTCCTAGAAAGCTATCTGACTGGTGCATTCTAATTGCGCTAGTGGAACTGGTCTAGTAGGAGCTACTAATTTGCTATGTAAAAATGGCTACATATGTAGAAAAAATTAACAAAAAATTACAATTCATCAAAAAACTTGTCTAGAGATTATGAAAAGCTTTTGAATCCTCCTGGAAAATTGTTGAATTTTCTTCTCGTTGTTGATTTCCTTCTCTTGGGTTGGACCATTTTGGATCCATCAGTGAAGAAGGAGTTACTAGAGGATGCTCATTTCTTGTTGCGGAGTGAAAAGTTGAGGGGAGCCTTGAGCCCATTGATTCATTGGAATTTGTTGGATGTTGGGGGTGGTCGAATGGATTTTCCATATGTTGAAAGAGTTCTCCAATATGCCTGGTTTTTCTTTTGATCTCACACATAGCTACTGCAAGATCTTGATTATGCCTAAGTTCTTGTTTATGCAGTTTTCCTTGTAAGTTGGCAATATCGTTGCGTAGCTCCTGATTTTCCCTTTGAAAATCCTTAAGATGTGAATATGTTCTTTCTTATATGTGCCTAACATCCATTTGAAGAGACCAGAATTTCTCTCTAAGTTCCTCAGAGACACAGGACGGGCAGGTGCAAGGGGCTCTGGATCTCCGCCACATGATGGTAAGAGGGCGCAGAAGCACAATGTCCCGGAGTTCGTTGGAGTAATACATAAATGTTCTTGGAGGGGAGCGAAGATTTTTCCATATTTGTGGGAGGGAGAATGCCTACACACTTGAAAGTATAGGTGGTTTGAATTTCCCACGAGTCAATGAGATCTCTCACATAGAAGAGCAAGGGATATGACGCCATGGTGGCTGAGAAGGGCATCAAAGGGTACGAAGTAATTGTCAAGGACTTATGCTAAGGAATGAAAAGAGGGGAAGGTGGCATGAGGGAGAAGGGGGGAGGCATGTGGTCATAGGGATGAAGCCATGTGACAATGGGAAAGGTCTAGATGGGGGGAAGGGGATGGAGGTGTTTAGCAAGGAGAAAGGTTGGGAATGGGGGAGGATTTGAAGGGAAGAGGGGAGAAGGGGAGAAGGGGTAAACGAGAGTTATGAAGAGGGTTCGATCCAGGTTAGAATAAGGAAATCGTCTAAGACGGGAGGAGTTAAGGGAGCCACGCATGGGTTTCTATTTGATTTATGAAAATTTGGCTCTATTCGAGACTCTTTTCTTATTTAGATAAGTGATCAACTTCCTGGTTTTGGGAGCAAAGGATGTGGAAGAAGTGGATCTTGGTGAATTTTTGTTTCAAGGTTTTAGCTCGAGAATGAAGGCCACTCGAAGTTTGGATGGAAGAAGTTGTTTGGCTAAGGAGATCCTTTATTATTAGTTCAGTGTCTCCAAGAACGGTGAGGTTGTGGATGTTTCTCGAGTGTGTGATTTGGAGCCCCATGTAAACTGCAATACTTTCCACTTTATTATTAGTGGTCTTCCCTATCCCCTAGGAGTAGTCCACGATATTTTTTCCATCGAAATCAAAGATGATTCCCCCTGCACTTTCCGCCCCATGTAAGCCAACATTATCAAAGGCATATCCTTCATATTTCAGAATTCTCGTTAGTTCATTCTCTAACTTTGATTTAACTTATTTGTACCATTCATCTTCTAATTAAATCTTTGATATCTTTTCTTTCAAATTCATATTTAATGGTAAAATTGAGAAAAAGTGTGGCTTGTGACTTAAATCATATGACACTTTGTTTACTATTCCTTTAATGTATTATATGTCGAAATCATACTCGCTTAGTAATTCTAACAAGCTTATTTATCTAGCATTCAAATTTCTCTACACAAATATGTGTTTAAGTCCTTGATGATCTGTCTTCAACTCAAATTTTCTTCCTACTAAATAATGCCCCCAAATTCTTAATGTGTTAACTATCGCTACAAGTTCTAAATCAAACATCACGTAATTCTCCTCATGTGGTTGAAGCATAGGCAAATACTCTACCTTCTTGCATTAGTAATCCACCTAATCCTTCAACATAGTTACCAAATTAATGACAATCGTGACCTCGAAATGAGAACTCTAGACTAAAAAACCCGTATTTTTGGGTCAAAAAAACCAAAATCAAACCATGAATTAAAAAATGATGTTATTGGTAGCACCTTTGCTTTGCAGGGGGATTAAAACACTAACTTATTTGAAATCATGACATTGACAAAATCTAAGAACCTTAAAATTAACCCTTAAATTGAAAAGTGATACTACCAGTAGCACCAGTTTTTTTTGGATTTAAAACTCCTAATTAATTGAATTCGTGGCCTTGACAGTCGATATCATCGTAAATTAAAAACTCAAAAACCTCTCTTGAATCATCACTTGAAAATATATTTTTGAGGCACCAATACAAATCAATAGTCCTCAAAGACTTAGTGTCACAAACCCTTTAACTCCCCACATCCGAAACCCAATTGTTGATGTTTGCGTCCACTTCCTAGTCATGTGTGATACTTCTTTCCAAGTGAATTTCGTCCTTGAGATCCTCCAGATGGTCATGAATTTGAGGAGGGGTTACTATTCTGAAAGTCATTGTTGTTGATTTAGCTTCCCTTTGGACTCAAGAACGTGATGATTCTGAGGTCTGGTTCCATGCATCGGAGGGGTTGTCTGGCAAGACACCCCCTCAGTGATAACCTCTATGATAACCTCGAGTGGGCACCATTGGGTTCAATATTCAACTAGAGTTGTTGTTTGTAGAGTCATGGGATACCGAGAGCACTTCAAGATTATACAAGACACGACGTGAATCATCGGTTATAAAAATATGGTTCTAACACCTTACCAGACCTCCTCTTGTCATAATAATTTAATGACCTCCACTTGTGGAGGTGTAAACAATGTTGGATCCCCCAAAGACTACTAGCATTTAGCATGTAGGTGGTCAATGTCCTTGCTAATCTTGCCATCCGTGTGATGGAAAATCCCTTAATCCATAGTACTGACAGCAATAAACTTATTAGGTTAGGTGTTATCCTCCCCACGTGTGAACATAAGTGTGAGGTGGTTATTTCTTCCATGCCTTTAATGTCGGTTGGACACGTTTTCACTTGGCACAGAGTCCCATGCTTGTCTCATCCCTGACACCCATTCCGGGGTCATTTTATTTTATTTTAAATTTGTATTAAAAAATAAATAAAATCTTTGTAGACAAGTTTAGTTTTTTTTTTTTCTTGAAAAAAAATGTTATTTAAAAAAAATATCCATAACCCTTTTTTTTAAGAAAGAAAATAAGTTAAAAAGAAAAACTAAACTAAAAAAAATATTTTTTAATTTTAAAAAGACCCAAAAGATAGAAAAGTAATAAAAAAAAATTAATTTAAAAAAATTGTGTAAAAATAAATTATTTTAAAAAATCATAAATTATATAAAAAAAAATTAAATTTTTTAAAAATATTTAAATATTTAAAAAAAAATTATATATATAAAAAAATTATTTTTATAAAACTTATGAATTTTTAAAAAATCAATTTTTTTTTACAATTTTTTTTTCTTTCTTAAATTAATTTATAATTATGTTTTTTTTGGTTTTCCTTTTAAAACAAAAAATATTGTTTTTAGTTAAGTTTTTCTTTTTACTTATTTTCTTTCTTTTAAAAAAAAAAGGATTATGGATTTTGTTGTAAAAACTAACATTTATTAAAAAAAAATAACTTGTCTGCAAAGATTTTGTTTTTCATTTTATTTATTTTTTAACATAAATTTAAAATAAAATCAAATTAATTGATAAATATGTTTTCAACTGATGATTCAATCGTCGTTTTTGAGTTTTTAATTTACGATGGTACTAGTTCTCAAGGCCATGGCTTCAATTAAGTCAGAATTTTAACTCAAAATAAAATTGGTGCTACTGGTAGCATCACTTTTTGATTCAAGGGTTAATTTTAAGATTTTAGAATTTTGTCAATGTTGTGATTTCAAACAAGTCATTGTTTAACCACTCTGAAAAAAAGGGTGCTACAGGTAGCACCACTTTTTGATTCAGGGGTAAAAATAGTCATTAAACACGACCTCTAAAAAAACGAGAACTCTAAAGAGTTATCATTTAGTTGTTACCCTTGTTCTTCCTTCGACGCATCTATACATACCAAAAGTCTTGTTCCATATCTGGTACTTTCAAAATAGCATTCGTTGTCAATAATTCCTTCAGTTTATGAAATGCTTCTCAACACCATTTTGTACATATAAATTTCTTATTCTTCTTATGTAGTTCCATAATAGGATTCACAACCTGTGAAAATAATTTTACAAGCCTTCTATAATATCTTGTCAAATCCATAAAAATATGTACTTCATGTACATTAGTGGGCATTGACCATTCCATAATTGCTTCTATCTTTGTCAGTTCTACTGTAGTTCGTTAAATGATATGCCCTAAGTAATGAATCTTTGACTCAGGAAATGAGAATTTTGAAATTTTTACATATAACTTATGCTCTCTAATACATTGTAATACTTGTCTTATATTTTCTTTGCACTCCTATGGTGTATGAGAATATACCAAAACATCATCAAAAAATACTTGCACAAACTTGTTAAGGCACTTTCAAAATACTCCATTTATTAAACTCATAAACTCTCTTGAAGCATTTGTTGATCCAAAAGGTAATACTAGAAATTCATAATGTCCAAACCATGTCTTGAAAAAAAATTTAGGAATACCTTCTTCCTTTATTCTTAGTTGACGATATCTCGATCTTAAATCTATCTTAGAAAATACTTAATCTCCTTTCGTCTAATCAAATAAATCATCGATTCTAGGCAATGGATATTGATTCCTTTTCACTTCTTTGTTTAACAGTCGGTAGTTGATACATAGTCTCCACGATCTGTCTTTCTTCTTTACGAATATTTCCAACGCTCCCCATGGTGATACATTTTGATGTATATATCCAAAATCCATAATTTCTTGGAGTCGTATCTGCAATTCTCGTAACTCTAGAGTCATCATTTGTTAAGCCCTAGAAAAAGCCCCATGTAAAGCCCTACATAATGAATTATATTTTCATTTTTATATTAGTGTTGTTGGCTAGACCCTTTAATTGTAATTGTACCCTTTGTCTCCTACACATACACACACACACACAAAGGAGACCTAGTTTGAGAATAATCTAATAGTACATTTTTCTATTGTAAAAGGAGGTTGCCCCCTCGAAGAGGCTTATATTTCATTCTTATATCTATTTCTCAAGGTGTGGAGCTTCTTCTCTTTATATTTTCAATTTATTTTGGTATTTGTTGCCTAAAATTTGGTATTAGAGACTATGATCCTAGGGTTTTTCTCCAATTAAGACAACTTGGAATTTTTGTTATAATTTTTTGGGGGGAAGTTTCAAAAAAAATAAAAATTTGAGGAGATCGAGGAGAAATATTAAGTTACAAGTAATAAAAATTTCAAGTTCTAGTTTATTATACTTTTAGAGATATGACCTATGGAATAGAGGGTTTGTGACTAATCCTAAAATCATTTTTAAATGAGTCATCCTGAAATTTTCGCTATAACTCATTTTATGGGAAGTTTTAGATAGTGAAATTTTGTGGAAACTGAGAATAAATATTAGAGTACATATGGTAAAAATTTATGGTTTTAGTTCGCTATACTTTAAGAAATATAGTCTATGGAAGATAGAGTTTGTGACTAATCCTGAAATCAATTTTAAAAGAGTCATCTTGGAATTTTCGCTATAAATTTTTTTGGTGAAGTTTTGGACTTTGAAATTTCTAGAATCCTGAGGAGACATAGAGGATTACATGTGGAAATGTTTTTATATTTTGACTCATTATAATTTATGATATATATCTTCTGGAAGTTAAGGTTTTTGACTAGTTATGAAATTAGTCTTAAACAAGTCATTTTGGCATTTTTGCCAGTAATTTTTTTTCAGTGAAGTTTCAGATTGTGAAATTTTCAAGCATTTAAGAATCCATATCAGAGTACTACATGCCAAAATTTTAGACTCACAAGGGCTCAAATTTCAGAGATATATTAGGACAATGTTCA